>APFE031012274.1:0-67128 GCA_000404065.3 Pinus taeda | reverse complement strand
AAAGAAACATTTTTTTTTTTAAATAACTATTAATAAACCTCTCGCACTCTCTCTTCTCAAAGTACAATCTCATTGCCCTGATGATGGACTCACTAAGCTAGTCCGAAACGTTGGTTTCATAACTGTTCATGGGTTTTTTCCAAAATAAAAAATAAAAAATAAAAAAACATTCAAAGTATAGAAAACCATCAACAAGAGCATTTAACACAGTGTTTTTATGAGGGAGTTCACCCCTCCTGGGCTACACCTCCTTGGTCCAGCTTCCATGGCTTGGGCCTCTATATTCACTCAATATGTAAAAAAAATTGTTTAGAAAACTCTACTGCTCCTGATACCTAAACCAATGTGTTCAAAATGTCGAAATTAGCTAGGAACACCTTTCCTTGAGCTCAATTTGGTCGAAAATTGCTCCAATTATGGCTCAAACAGGCTTTTCCTTGAAAAGCTCCTCCAAAACTGGAATGACTCCAGTTAGGGCTACTAAATTTGCGGTTGGTACCAAAAATGTTGTAACTATCAAACACTAACTGGAGCTTAATTGATTTTAAGTGTGCTTAACTAGTCAATTAGCACTTAGTTACCACAGATAAGACAGGCAGTTTCCAAAATCGTTGGCAGTTTCATTGGAGGGTCACGTGTCATGGTTAGTGTCGCATTATCCGTCGAGTTAATTAACCATGACCTTAACCTTAACCATTAGTTGTGGTGCGTTCATATGGTATACACTTAACCATGGGGGTAATGGTTTGTGGGGTTGTTGCGTTAACCATCTGTAGTAACCGTGGGTATGTTCACATGGGGAGGGCTAGCTAGTGGGTTGGCCCTCCCCTAACCACCAACCCTTAAAACATCACAATTTAAATATATGTGGAAGACTATACGGTTAAGAAACATGTGGTAGCAGAGGTGGTAGAGAGCTTTGGTATGTAGAGAGAGGTCGCAGGGTCGAACCCTGATGCCTCCAATAAAATTTTGTTGAACTTCTCTGAGCCCTAGGCCGTTGGGAGGTGCCATGTGGTGGCCTCTGAGCTTGCCACGTGGCATTCTCTCGTTGGTCCAAAACTAATCAGCCCAATTGTGCCAATGCACCTACCACATCACCAACTGCAACCAATCATATCACGACACTTGGTGAACCATGATTGAATGTTAACCAAAGTTGACCCTGCACAGTCACTTGCCATGTCAGTAGTACCAACTGTTGACTATGTAGTGACTGTGTATTTTCTTTGCAAATTTCACATGTTTAGCAAAGCGAACAAAACACAATAACTTCCTCATACGAACTCAATTTTTAGTGAAATGAGGTGCGTTAGGATCTTTTTCTGAGACGGACACGGTCATTCAGGTTTCGAGCCATTCTGAGAACTTTGATTTTTGAGCTAAATACTAAGTGCCTGATTTTTCCTCCCCACTAGAATCCTTCTGGACCCCAAAAGATACTATCAATTTTTCAGCAGGTGAGGGTATAGCTCCCTCACCTTCTCTATATGCAACCATTTGGATTTAGAATGCTTTTGTCCCTTGAGTCCCACTCTAAGTTGTTCGACATCCCCTCTTTTCGAAGTCCTGGTTCTTCTGTCAAGTATGAGATCCTGCTTAAGTTCATCAAGATATTTTGGTGAGAAATCATCTATTGATGGTAGCTGAACATACTCTCCTTGATCATCAATCAAAGAAGGCTCAAACAATCTCAAATTCTCAACATTAACAACAAACTATATTTGCATATAAGGAGGCAAATCAAGATTAAATGCATTATTACCAATCTTTTCTAGAATTTTAAAAGAACCATAATGGATTGGCTTAATCTTTTTACCTTCCCCTTCAAGTCTCTCTTTGCTAATATATAACCATACTTCATCTCCAATTTGAAATTTGTGATCAACCTAGTGTTTATCATGCCTTGCCTTGTAGCTACTTTGACTTTTCTCAAGTTGTTCCTGCACTGTATGATGTATCAACTAAATTTTATTTATGAAATTCCTTGCCCTATCAACGTCATTGTGACCATCGATGGTGATATCTTTCTCAAAGATGAATTCCAATGGCGATCTTGGCAAGTACCCATAACATGCCTCAAATGGCAATGTGTTTGTGGAAGAATTCTTTGCCTTGTTATATGCATGTTGTATTTAATGCAATTATTCATCCCACAACTTGGGATGTTTGCTGCAATATCCACTAAGAATATGAATGTTTTTTCTATTGGCCACCTCGATTTTTCCATCTATTTGTGGATGAAAGGTTTTACTCTTTGTCAACTTTGTGTCCATCATGTCCCGCAAATTTGACCAAAATTTCCCAATAAATCAACAATCTCAATCATTTACAATAGAAGTAAGAAGATCAAAATGAACGCAAATGTTTTGGAAGAAAAGACGAGTTGTTTGTTCCGCTACAATTTTCTTTTTACATGGTGTTAATACGCACATTTTGTTGAACCTGTCTACAACTACATACAAGTAATCATGACCTTTAATTGAAAATGGAAGACCTCTTACAAAATCCATTGAGATACTCTCCCATGGACATGAAGGTACTAGAAGTGGAGTGTATAATCCAATTTTCCTATTTCTAGGCTTACTTGTTGCACACAAAGAATGTCCTCTTATGAAACGAGAAACATTTTTAAACATATGTGGCCAATAACAATACCTTTGGAGATTCGCTACTATCCTGCTTACACTAAAGTGTCCAACAATCAATGAAGTTGTGCCTCCCTTATGATATTGTTTCTTTATCCCTGTGGAATACACAACTTTCCCAAATGCTACAAAAAATTGTTATGTACATGATAATCCAACTCTTCAATTTGGTTTCCTTGACTCAAGATTGCATACAAATCTTGAAAGCCACTATCATATGCATATTGTTCAATGTAACTTTCATGTAAAACAAAATTATGCTTGAGTATAACTGATGAATTTACAATAGGCCTTGAAATCATATCATCTACCTTATTATAGATTTCCATTTTTGCATCTAATAACCAAATGAAATTGATGTAGAAAGACCATCCATATGAAATGTCATGACTGTTGCAACTTTGACTGTGACTATAAATACTGTGATGGTTGACAGTCGATGTGGATAATGATCTCTTTCCCCATCAAGTAGTGTTTCCATTTCTTAACACTTTGTACCAATGCATAAATTTCTTTGTCATAAGTGGGATAGTTAGTTATAGCTCCATTACAAATTTCAGAATGAAATGAAATGGGCTTAAAATACTGCATAAGGACTACTCCCATGGTGTAATCACTAACATCTATTTGAACCTGAAATGGTTGTCTAAGATTCGTAAGTGCCAATATTGGTGTTGAACTGATTTTTTTCTTTAAATCATCAGATTCTTACTACTTTACATCTCCCCAATGGAAGACATTCTTGACACTTATCAATGCATGTAATGGAGCTACAATGGAAGAAAAATTAGCAATAAACTTTCTCCAATATTGTGTTTCCCCTAAAAATCTTCTTACCTCTATAACTATATTGGGCTTGGGCCAATTTAGAATGACCTCAACCTTACAAGGGACTATCTTCAACTCACCTCCTCCCACAATGTGTCACAATATACTAAGGAAGTCTTGCCAAATTCTTCGGCATATTTAAAAAAAAACTATTCTTTTCTCAAGGCATCAAGTACTTTGTTTACATGTATGACATCTTCATCTATGGATTTGTTGAATATGAGTATATCATGTAAGTACACAATCAAAAAGTCATCTAGAAATGGTCTCAATACATCATTCATAACTCTCATGAAAGTAGCTGGAGATTTTGTAAGACCGAAAGGCATAACAAGCCACTCAAACAATACTTTCTTAGTTTTAAATGTAGTTTTCCAAATGTCATGATCAAATATTCTAACTTGATGATAACCAATTCGCAAATCTAACTTAGTGAAATAATTTGCATACCTAAAATGATCATGAAAATCATCAATTATTAGGAGTGGATAATGATTATTTACCGTGATTTTGTTCAGTGCAAGTAAATCCACACGCACGTGCCAAGTCCCATCCTTCTTCGACACCAAAATAATGGGTGAACCGCATGGAAAAGTAGATGGGTGTATGATGCCTTTGTTCAACAATTCTTGAATTTTCTTCTTGATTTCAATGCTCTCCATTATCTACATGTGATACATGCCAATTTTTGGATGTGGAACATCCTACTGCAGTTGTATTTCATTTTGAATTCCCCTCTTGGGAAGTAACACCTTTGGTTCCTCAAACATCTCGCCATTCTTGCTTACCACATCAAACAAATCAGATTTCAATTTTTCATCACAACCTTCAAAATATCCATAATCAATATCATTCTTTTTCTTGATCATGAGAAGCACAAAATTTTTACTTGCATTTACTAGTACCTTCATCTTCCCTCCATTAACCAAACAAATCTTTAGCTTTTTCCGATGGGCTCTCACAATGTACTCCACCTCGTTCTTGAGCAATAAGTATTTTTTTTCATGGCAATAAAATACGGCTTTCCTATCATACAAATAAGGACTACCCAAAATGATTCCTGAGATGTCAAGTGGAGCTATATCTAACTCAACTTCATCAATGAAATTTTCAGTAATGGTGAACTTGAAAAAACACTTACTTATAACATGTAAGTTTGCATTATTAACTAGCCAACCCAATGGATATGGCTTATGACGAGGTATAGTTTCAAAGTTTTGTTTTTTAACCAAGTCTTCTGAAATTACGTTTGATTATGAACCACTATCGAATAATTCATCAATATTTGTATGATTTGAAATTACTCTTACATGCAACAACTCTATTCTTGATTCTTCATTTGTAGTTTTGTTTTGACTGTGTGAGGAACTAGTGCTTGCAACATTGTATTTTCCTTTTGTGACCATGGCTGAAATCTTGGTCTCGTCACCAGAATCTAAACAAAGGTCATGTTGTGTGGTAGTGGTCGTCTTTTGTTTTCCCTTATAGATTTTTTTCTTGGGCCTTAGTTCGAGATGTAATTTCCAACAATGGACTTCATCATGCCTAGCTTTGGAACAATGTTGGCAAATGGTTTTCTCCCCTTCTTTCTTCACACTTGAATTATTCTTTCCTTTCCATTTCCCCCCTTCTCTTTCTCCTTACCCTTGAATGGTTTTTTCTTACTACCCTCTTCCTGAATGTTGTTTCCCCTTGCTTCAAGGTGTGTGGCTTGCACAGAAACCTCATCCAAATTACTTGGATTGAACATAAGGATAGTATGTTTCAAATAAGAATGTAAACCCCCAATATATTTCAACATCGTATCTTCATAATTAAAATTTACTCCCAACAACAAACACCTCTTTCTAAACTCCTATATATAGTCTTGAACTATTTGGCCTTTAATCTATCAAAAATTCTACCAACACACAATGGATTTTTGCATATAGGCTAAAGGATAAAACTATCTTTTAATTGAAAAAACAAATTCAACCCAAGTAATGGATATATTACCATGAATTCTCATTTCCTCGAGTCTTTGCTTCCCACCAGACTAATGCTACTCCTTCTAGGCTCAGTGAAGCCAACTAGATCCGTATGTCATCTTCTTGAAGGTTCTAAAGTCTACAGTATACCTCCAATTGTTGAATCCAATTATCTAACTTTTCTGCATTCACTTCACCATTGTATATGGGAAGTTCAAACTTAATGTCCAATTTGAGTAAGGGAGTTTTTCCTTTTGGGGTTTGGGAATGAGTACAGACAGTTTTGGTGGTCGAAGTGGAAGATGTTTGAGATGTTGAGGATGATGAAGATGGTGGGGATGGAGGTGGTTTCCCTCCATTACCCTTGGAATCCTTCTTATCATATTTTTTTGTCTCTTGAGCTTCCTTCTCCATGTGGAGGTTTAGAACTCTCTCCAACCATTCTAATGGTCCTCTCTTCATAGAGGAATTTAACCATCTCAATTAAAGTGTAGAAACATTTCTTGAATTCTTCCTCTTCTGAAGAAGGACCTTCATGCAATCTTTCTCCAGACATAATAATTATGGATTCAAGCTCATAAATTGGTACTGCTTGTACCTCTTCAATCTCAGTTGAAGGAAAAACTTGAGGAGCTTCAAGTGCAGCTGTAAATGGAACTTTGGGTGGTGGAGATTGTGGCCTTGTGGCTCTCTTTCTTCTGGGCATAACCTCAAGAGTTGCAACCAACAGTTTCCCTTCTCCTCTCTACAACCTTAAACTTGTAAGCATCACAACTTTGCAACCATTAAAACCATAATTGCACAAAACTCAAGCAATCATGCAAATCAATCTTTGCTCTAATACCAACTTGATATGTTATTGAATGCTAGCTTTGATGTGCTAATTTCAATTATAGATTTATAAACATGTGCTTGTTCATTTCTTCCTATGCATATATTTCCTTAGGTTGTTTGTGATTGTAAAAAGGTAAATTTCATCAAGTTTTAAGTGCATGACATGAAAAAAATAGCTTCAAAAAAAAGTATTAAATAACACACATTCAATGTACAGAAAACCATCAACAATAGCATTTAACACAATGTTTTGATGAAGGAGTTCACCACTCCTGGGCTACATCTCCTTAGTCCAGCTTACATGGCTTAGGCCTTTGTATTCTCTCAATATGGAAAACAATGTTGTTTACAAGGCTCTATTGCTCCTGATACCTGTACCAATGTGTTTAGAATGTCAAAATTGTCTAGGAACACCTTTTCTTGAGCTCAATTTGTTCGAAAAATGCTCTAGTTATGGCTCAAACGGTCTTTCGCTCAATAATCTCCTCCAAAACTAGAATGACTCCAGTTAGGGCTGCTAAATTTGGGGTTGGCGCCAAAAATGTCGGAACCACCAAACACTAACTGGAGCTTAATTAATTTTTAGCATGCTTAACTGGTGGATTTGTGCTTAATTACCGCTAATAAGACTAACAGTTTTCGAAACCGTTGGCACTTTCATCGAAGGGTCACATGTCATGGTTAGTGTCACATTATCTGATGGGTTAATTAACCATAACCTTAACCTTAATCATTAGTTGTAGCATGTTCATATGGTATACACTTAACTATTAGGGAAATGGTTTATGGACCCATTGCATTAACCATCTACAATAACCGTGGGCATGTTCACATGGGGAGAGCTAGCCTGCGGGCTTGCCCTCCCCTAACCACCAACCCTTATCACATCACAGCTTAAATATATGTGGAATATTATATGGTTAAGAAACATGTGCTAGCAGAGGTAGTAGAGAGCTTTGGTCTGTGGAGGAAGGTCATGGGGTCGAACCTCAATGCCTACAATAGAATTTTGTTGAACTGCTCTGAGCCCTAGACTGTTGGGAGGTGCCATGTGGCAGCCTCTAGGCTTGCCATGTGGCATTCTCTCTAATCGGAATCTGGATTAGGGGAAAAAGTAGCTCAAAAATCAATTTTTTTGGAATCGTACGAAACCTGAACAACCATGCCTTTCTTGGTGATACGATCCCAACGCAACTCATTTCACTCAAATCAAAGTTCATATGAGGAAGTTAGAGCCCACTAACCATTTCACCAAAGAGCAAAAAAAAATACAGGTACTGCCCAGTCAGCACTCCATACTTCTGACATGGCAGGTGACATGGGCAAGTCAGTGGATTAAATGCCCAATGAGGGCTCACCAAATGTCGTTGGGTGATTGGTTTTCAAATTGGTGATTTGGCACAATTTCATTGGTTAATTTTGGGCCAATGACAGAATACCACATGGCAACCCCAGAGGTTGCCACGTGGCACCTACCAACAGCCTTGGTAGGCTCAGTGTGCAAAGGAGAAAAATTTGTTAGAGGCATTGGGGTTCAACAACACAACCTCCCCTCCACTAGCCACATGCATTACCAACTCTACTACACATTAAATCTTGTTATTTAATGGAATACGCTCATTGTTAAGGTCAAGTGTCGAAGGTTAGGGGTTAACCACTAGCAGTTAATGCTAACATTTAATGCGCATGCGACCACACTAATAACCACCAGCATTAAACCTTAAACTGTGTGGATTAGTTGGTGATTAGTGCTAATTAATTGCGCTTAACTGCTAATTAAATGTGTTTTACAAATTGGGTGGGTTTTATGTTAAGCATGATTAGTGCTAATTAACCCAATTTAACCGTTAATTGAACCTGCAATTAAATTCATAGAGATTTTGGTGGATTCCGCCAAATTTGGAACCACCCCCAGTTCTAGCAGGGTTAAGTGAAGTTTTCCATATTTGGAGGAGATTTCTAGGGAAAAACTATTTCTCCGTTAACTTGGGCAATTCTTGACTAAATTGAGATCAGAAAAAAGTGTTCCTAGATGATTTCGACCTTCTAAACACAATGGAGCAAGTTTTAGAGGTAATGGGGCACTTTATATGTGATTTATCCACATTGAAGTTTTATGAAGCCTAGGGCTGCCAAGGAGGAGGTCAAGCCCAGAACAGTTGTGGTCCATTTGCAGAGTTTGAAGAGTCATATCAGGATTTTTGGGATGCTTTGAGTCCATTGAAGTAGATTTTAGGAGCTACATAGTATTGTAAATTGTAATTTTTCCATTTTAAGAAAATACAGAGGCCCAAGCCATAGAGTCTAGACCAAGGAGATGTAGCCCAGGAAGGGTGAACTCCTTTATCAAAACATTGTGTTGAGTGTTTTTCTTAATTTTTCATTGTTCATTTGCTTACTATTATTCAACACTTTAGTTTCATGTTTTCCTACTCATAATTTCACATAAAAATTGACATAAAATTTACCTGTTTCCAACCACAAGCAGCATAAGAGAACCCTATACATGAAGCAATTGACAAGAATATTTTTATAAATCTGAACTTGAAATTAGCACAACAAAAATAACATTCAGCAACAGATCACTCTCACTGGTCAAAAACTAACCAACCCAATTGCGCCAACGCACCTACCACATCACCAACTGCAACCAATCATATCACAACACTTGGTGAACCATGATTGAATGTTGACCAAAGTTGACCCTACACAATCACCTTCCACATCAACAATACAGACTACTGACTATGCAGTGACTGTGTATTTTTTTCACAAATTGCGCCTGTTTTGCAAAGCAAACTGAACACAATAACTTCCTCATACGAACTCGATTTTCATTGAAAGGATTTATGTTAGGATCATTTTTCCCAGACAGATGCAGTCATTCAGGTTTCGAGCCATTATGAGAATTTTGATTTTTGAGCTAAACACTAAGCACCTAATCACTACTAATGTCAAATCCATTTAGAATAGTAAACTTCCGCAATTTGATTTTTGTGTTTTCATATATTATGTTATTTTAATAATTAATATTACCATATATCTGTTATGCCATTATCTTGTGTGAAATCTTTCTCATTTTGTGGAATGCGGAGGTGCACGAAACCTTTCTGCACAATGAAATCTCTCAACATTCTGCACACAACAATGAAAACAAAACCTTGTTCAATGCTACCACTACTAACTAAAATCATCTAATATAGATTTTATGTCAGAATTTCAACTTAGGAATATAACAAAAACAAAAGAAGTGGGAATTTTTTGCATGCGTAATTCTCGAATTGGACATCAATATTTGTTACCAAATGTGTTGCAAAAATTAATATATAAAATCAATTTATATATAAATACCATTGCTTGTACCTCCACTTATCAGTGATCGATTTCATTGAAATTAATGTTCCAAATTTATCATTATAATTCTATTGTCAAAGAGGTTATTAAAATTTTCATTTCCAAAGTTGTGCTTCTCAAATTTCAAAATGGAAAATGTATATCTCACCATGTTGAAAAATAGAAGAAATTATTTGTAATTTATGAGCAATTTCTTTGGAAAAAAATTGTGAGGAGTTGTCATCCTACAAGGGGCTAAATTGATTTTGATAGTTGAATATGTCCCACCACTCTTTTCTATTAACTCCTGGTATTTTTATATTGGAGAGAAATAAAACCCTTCGTGTAAATATAATAGTTTTTAAATGTTGGTTTTTAGCTCAGCATGAACTAGTATAAACCATATCGAATCAAGATACGAAATTGCATCACAAATATAGTTAATTTCTTACACTTGTTCCACATTTGATATACATGAAAACCAAACTTTTCATGCCAAAAAATATAACAAGAAAAAATTGCTACTTAATTGATTTATGTGTAGCATTATTTAAAATAAAAATGTGCAGAAGAACTTTGCGAAAGGAGAATGTATGCAGAAATGCAAAACATTGCGAAACGAAGTTTACATTTCTTGCTCCACATATATGTTATCCTACACAACACTTCTTCCTCACATTAAATAAAAGCACACTTCATTTAATATTGCATAATATGTGTTCAATTCACAAATTTGAAATCACTATTGCACTTAGTATTCAAGAAGCATCAATACCAAGGTTTTCTCACTCTATTTTGATAGTAAAACATTGGTTGGTAGGAAAACAAAATAACAGAGAACAATTCGTGAATATGCATTTATTCACTGAACAAATGTCGAAAAGACTTGTATTTATTAGCAGGGGAGCTTTGTTTAATTGTAGGGTTGCAATAAAATCAATGTTTAAGTGTCAATGTATCATTACATAAATTAAAATAGAATGTGAATTAGGATATTAATAAAATAGCATGTTGATACCAATTTCTAAAGAATTCCAAATGCAACAATCATGAAACCCAATCCTATGAATTGGACTATCTCGAGTGGGAATTTAAGAAAAATGGATATGGTTTAAAAGAACTGATTTCAAAATAGTCTTTTCTTATTGCAAATCAAGCAAATTAGTACTTGTCATATTTATGACAATTGGTGGTTAATGAATACCATTAAAATAGCTACTACTCAATTTTTATTTCATAACTTTGATGTCAATTCATGATTTGGATGACTTATGGCCTCAAAAGCATTATATCCAGGCTTGTTGGCTCTGAAATAGTTTATAAAAATTTGGGAAAGTGCTTTTCCAATATTCAGCATGTTGTAGGATCATTAGCACTGAACTCATTTCTAAAGCCTCTAGGGAAGTGACTTGCTTCAATTATTTTGAAATTGATCAGTGTTATCATGGTTTTCTTTTTCATTTGTCTATTTGTTTCTAAGTCTTGGTGGTATCATCATTGACAAAATTATTTTTCTATTGAAGTTCCTTTAGAAATTACTTTTGTTTTAAGCCAATATTACTTTAAATGGAAACTTTTCCATGAATTTAAAATAAACTTTTCACATTCTTTGTGTTATTAATTTGGAATTGCACTAGACTCTATCATCCTAGTTCTAGAGAAATGGCAAGCTGAACGAAGGAGGAGGAGAGGGAATATCGCCATTTAGTTGTCAACATTGCAATACCAATGGTGAGACAAATGGCTAAATGAATCAATGGTAGAAGCATAAAGGAATATTTATATGCAATCATCCAAGATATCATTAATGGTCAGCCAAGATATCTTAATGCTTAACCAATATATTTTAATGCTAATGAATAACATATTGGAACTTTAGTAAATTCTTGGGTGGCTAGAAGATGAACTCAACACCATAAGAACATTATTAGAAGAGCTCTTGTAAAACATGAATGGAGAAATCAGATCTCCTTTCTCATAGTGTTATCGGTAGAAGCATCAACCTCAAGGAACTATTGTAGATTAATAAAGAAATTGTTACCAAATTTTTCTACTTGCTCAACCAATTTTGAAATTCAGTATATGCTAAAGGCTATATATTTTAATTTCTCAAGTAAATAAAATAATACTTTATTCAAAACATATAGAAGAATAGTGGAATAACATTGCATCACTTATACTCTAATAATGTTCATGAAACATATATTCTGTAAATTATGCCAAATTCGATCGTCAAAGTAATGTAAATGTTATGTGTGAATTTGTTTGTTTTGTTTTCTAATCTAATAAAATTGTACAATTTCAACTAGATGGATCTTGTTGTATCATTTAGAAAAAGTTAAATTCTAATGATTACATGGTAATCTAAACCATGTGCCAAAGAAATACATTTTCGAATATTGTTTGACTAATTATAGGATTCGCAAATTTGATTAATCAATAAAATAATGTAAAAAACCACATTGCAAAAAAGTAGACATGATATAGTACAGTGAACTAGCTACACATTTCAATCAAAACATATTAAATAATGTTAGTAAATAGCATAGTACAAAGCATAGAAGTTAAACGAAGAAATTCATTCAAATACATTTTTGTACAATGTTAATAGCTACAAATCATGTAACCACAAGATGAAATCAGATCCAAACCATGCAACAAACAAAATAAATAAATAAATAAATAAAATCAACAATGCTCAAAGGGGTGGGATGGTGGGTGAGTGAACAAATTTCCATAATGTTGATACATTGTGTGGAGTGCGGAGATTTGGAGGAAGAAACGAGGGATTGCGGGGTGCATTGAACATATCTTCATCTGCACCTCCACAATCCAAATAAAGTATCAATGTTAATAGTTGTGCAAAGTATGCAAGGGTCTCGAAACAACAAAGAATCTTTGTTAACTTGACACACATGAAGCTTGGAAAATTTTTATTTGCACTTTGTTTAAATGTTTTATTCATTATTTATTGCAGCCTCGAGAGATTGCATATTTTATTTAAATGTCTTCCTTTTTAGATATTAGGCAACTGAAAATGAAATACAAATGTAGCATTCACCAGGAGGAATGTTTATTTTATTATTACAAATATCATAAATACTATATTAATCATTAAATCTGTGTTATAGTGTTTTTGTAATTGGATCTTTGTCATAGTCATTATTATCATCATTTTTTCTATATTTGTCTCACATGCCTATGCATCCTTGTTCTACTCAAATACTTGTTTACAGACTTCATTTATTTTGACATTATCTAGTTAATAAAGCATATTTTTACACAATCGTTTCCATGCCTTCATGACATTATGAACAAGTTATTGAGAAATGGCAACAAGAATATCCAGTTTAATTTTTTCTTGAATTAGATTGTGAATTAAAATTGAATTCTATCCTCGTAGCAACTTGTAAATAGTCAATTAACTTTCATTAACTTAATTATCGTAGGAATTTCAAGTTAAAATTCTTTTGGAAGTCATGTAACTGTTCTCCCTAAATTTTAGGGGTCCAATATGAGTTTAGATTGAGTTGTAATTAGATAACTTAGTTTACTCAGTTATAGTCAATTAAACTATTTCTAATTGTTTGTTGAACTAGTAGGGGATTAGCAATCAGTTAGTGCACTGGTGCATCCACAAGTGCTACTCCCGTTAACTGAAGATTCATTCATCGAGAACTCATGCAGGTTAGTTTTGAGAAAGATCCAATTGAGACTAAAGTGGAGGGACAGTGTACTATCAGTTGTATGATTTATTGAGTTGTAAATATCATGCATGCAATCAGGAACATGACCTAATTAGGATTGCAGAGTTTTGGAAGCATGAATTCCCTTTAAATACGTGTTATTCATCCTAGTAATTGTAGAAGGAAATAAGGGCTTGGTAGGCAGTGGAAATTGGCTAAGTTTTGGCTAAGAGTGGGCTTGTGAGGCAGAGAGGTGAGCATACTTGTGCGGAATTTTTCTAGTGAGAATAAGTTTTGTATCTTCACTCATATTTCTAATTAATTCAATACAGATAGGTGAGGTTTTGAGTAGTGGCTTTCCCTAGAAAAACTGATTTTGTTATGTGCCATTGATTTGTCTTCTTCTTGTCCATATTGTTTTCATCGGACTATTGGCTTTTGCTGGTTGAAAGTAGAAGTAGATTCTTGTACTGTAGTTTACTAAATTGCATGAGCTTGTGAATCTATAGGAAAATATACATGGTATTAGAGTTGAAGATAGTATACTAGAGGATATTTCAAAGTTTTTGGTTTTGGGTTATAGGTGAAATTCTAATTTGTAATACATACTTTAGGATCGACACATGGCATTCTACAGTTTGTAGCTCGAGTATGAATTGGAAGGAAGCTTGAATTATATATCTTAGAAGGAGAAAATGGAGGTTGTGTTGAATGATAATCACTTGAAGGAATTCATTGATAAATACATTTCTAATCCAGCATCATCGGATACATATAATTTGGTCGAATGGAAGAAGTGTGTGGTGAAGGCGAGGCAGATAACCCTTGAGGGAGTTCGAGACTGCATTGTCTCGAGTCTCCATTGGAAGGAAACTCTGTATGCTATGTGGAAATAATTGATGGACTTGTATCAAAACAAAAATTACCAAAGGAAGTTGGCACTAAATACTAAACTTTGAAAAATCAAAATGGAGAAAGGAAAGACTATTCCAAAATACATGACCAAGTTTACTCAATGTTGTGATGAACTTGGAAGTGTTGGAATGACTGTTGTCGAGGATGATATGATGATCCTTTCTCTTCTGGGACTCCCAAAGAGCTGGCATATTTATCAGGACTCTGTCAATGGTCAGGAGAAGTTGCCAGATTGGGAATGAATGTGGTCAGATTTGATACAAGAGGATATCAAGAGGAACACCAGGGATGGTTCTTCATCAAAGATTGATGATGAAGGGGATTGTGCCTTAATGATTAAGGTGCAGAAGGGGAAATGGAAATCTTACCATTACAAATTGGGTTCTTGGCATGGATGCAAGAAGAAATACATTACGAAAGTGAAATTATTTCATTGTCATGAACTGGGCCATTTTGCTACAAATTTTCCACTCAAGAAGTCCAAGAAGAAGTCCTCGGGAGGAGTAACGGGTGAGGCTTTGGCCTTTCAATTCAAATTGATTTTTTCCCTCATTGCATTCATGGTGTCATCAATGATGGGAAGTGTATGGTACTTAGATAGTGGAGCTTCATTCCACATGGCTAGCGAAAAGAAAAGGAGTTATTTATTGACCTAGAGGAGAAAGATATTCATATGCATATTGATATGGGTGGCGACAAGTGGTATAGTGCTACTGGATTGGGCATAGTTACTTTTCAAAAGGAGCATAGGGCTCCACTCTCCTTGAAGAATTTTATTTATGTGCCCGAGCTAAAGAATAACTTTGTATCTATTTCCATTCTTGAGGATAGAGGCTACGATGTGGTCTTCTCGAAAGGAAAGGCATTCCTTCGAAACATAGCTATGGGTCAGGTAAAGAAGATAGGAATCCGGACGAAGAATCTCTATAATTTGGAGGTAGAGGATTGTGTTGCTTTGAGAAAGAAAGAAGAGATGATGCAGAGCCAAGACATTTGTGAGTTGTGGCATAGACGATTGGGTCACTTGCATCATGGGGCTTTGAAGATCATGCAGCATATCTCCACCATTTTCCCAAAGGTATGCTAGAGCAACTTGATACATCAAAGGGATGTACTTTTGTTAAATACACCAAGTCTTCCTTTCACAAAAAAGAAAGTCAAGTAAATTTTATTCTAGAGTGTGTCCATCTAGATGTATCTGGACCATTCTCGATAGCATCCATGGCCAAACCTAGGTATTATGATATATTTATTGATTATTTTTCTCAAAATGATGGATATTTTTCATGCAGAAAAGGATCAAACCTTCACAAAGTTTTATGAGTCTAAAGAATTGGTGGAGAAAGAGTTGGGAAAGAGGGTTAAATCTCTACAGAGTGATAACAGTGGCTAGTATGTATCAAATGATTTTAAGAACTTTTGTGCATCAGAAGGAATTAAATGGGAGTTGATGACACCCAATAACCCTCAGCAAAATGGGGTGGCCAAGAGGAAGAACAGAAGCATAATACGGGAAGCAAGGGTGATGTTGCATGATTAGGTACTCCCACTACACTTGTGGGTTGAGGCATGCAACACAGTGGTTTATCTTTATAACTGTAGCCTACATCAGATACTTGGGAAGAAGACACCAGAGGAGGATTAATCTAGTAAGAGGCTAGATGTTGGTCACTTCAAGATTTTTTTATCATTGGTATATTTCCATATGACAAAATATGTACGAAAGAAGCTTGAGCAGATAGCAGAGTTAAAGATATTGTTTTGGGGTACACTGATACACCTCACAACTATCAGGTGTACCTGCTGACCAGCAAGATGATAGTGGTTCACAGAGATGTCAAATTCAATGAGGAGAAAGCCATGCGAGTTTCACTTGAGAGGGAGCTTCAACTACAAGCATTTGAGGAGATTTTAGCTCCTAAGGATGAGGAGCCTCATATTGTTGTGGATATGCCACATATAGAGAATCTAGTAGTGGAGACATCCACTCAAGAAGAGTACTCGAGAGATTGGAGAAAGCACACCAGAGATGCAGATAGATTATTGTCGAATGCTAGAGAGAATGTGGGAGCGCCCACATCATAGCATAGATAGAGGAGCTCACTTGATAGGTACACTAGATACATGGCTCTTATGAATGGATGTGTTGTGAAAGAGCCATCTTCCTTTGAGGAAGCAGTGTAGTAGTTGGTTTGGGTTGATGCCATGGTGGAGGAGTATGACTCCATAGTTCATAACAATTTTTTGGATTTGGTTCTGAGACTAGAGGATAAGTTTGTGGTGAGCTCTCATTGGCTTTACAAGGTAAATCAAGCTACAGATGGTAGTGTGGACAAGAATAAGGCTAGATTTGTGGCCCGTGGCTTTTCACAGGTAGAGGGGATTGACTATGATGAGAGCTTTGCTCCTATTGCAAGGTACTCATCAATCAGATCTATATTGGCACTATCAGTGCAGATGGGTTAGAAGATACATCATATGGATGTGAATACATCCTTTCTTAATGGCACGATTGAGGAAGAGGTGTACATAGAGTAGCCTAAAGGTTTTGAAGCCTTCAACTATGAGTGGCATGTGTGTCAGCTCAAGAGAGCATTGTATAGGCTAAATCAAGAACCTATGCTTGGTACACCAAGATAGATAGCTACTTCACCAGGTTGGGCTTCCTGAAGAGTGAAGCGGATGTGAATGTGTACCACATAGTGGTGGAAAGTAAATTGCTGATCATTGTACTTTATGTTGATGATCTCATACTGGCAGGTGATGATCAGCTGATGAAATCTTGCAAGGAGGACCTTGCAACAAAGTTTGAGATGAAGGACTTGGGGTTCATGCATTACTTTCTAGGCATGGGAGTATGGGAGGGTGATGGGGAGTTGTTTGTGTCTCAAGGAAAGTATGCCAATGAGATACTCAGGAGGTTCTGCATGGAGAGCTGTGAGCCTATGGAGACTCCTCTAGCTAGTAACTGGAGGAAGGAGGATGCTACTTCAGGAGAGGTGTTGGAAGCTATTGTTTACAGATGGCTTGTGGGTTCACTCATGTACTTGGTGAACACACTACCAGATTTATGCTATACAGTTAACCAGCTTAGTTAAGCAATGGTTAGGCCTACCAAGCTGTATTGGAAGGCGGAAAAGCATGTATTGAGATACCTTAGGGGCACTACAGATTACGGTACAAATGGACAGAGGGAGTGAAGCTTCAAGGCTTCACCAATGAAGATTGGGCAAGGAGTCCATCCAGTAGGAAAAGCACATCATGATCTAGATTTAAATAGGAACACAACAAATTACAGAGATAACCACAAATATAGAATGTAGCGGAAATAATATTTCATTTCATTACTGCAAAATACTGAAATATGCTTACAAACAAAAACGGAAATAAACTAGCTAGGGAGATGGTAGCTTATCTCTGAGAAGAGATGTGGCAGCTACATGCCTCTAAATTGCGTTATAATGAGGCTCGAAGGCCTAATTTATTGCTAAGAAACAATGGAAAACCCTAAACATCCAAAAACCTAACCCTAGAAGATGAAATGCCAAATTGTGGGCCCTGTTTGGGTAAACTGGTACATCAACTTCCCGTTGTCATAACTTTGGCGTATGATCTCCATTTGATGTGCACAATATTTCGTTAGAAAGATCTATCTAAGAACTACAACTTTGGGAAGAGCAACATCAGTCCATGGACTCATGTTGCTCCAAGTTTTCCCAAAAAACGTCATTTAGGGCCTCAAAATGGCTCCGAAAGTTTAGGACCCAAAAAACTGCTAAACATAGTAATCTGTGCTACAATTAAGGAAACTGAAAATATGAAAGAAACAATGGTGGGGGTCCAAGTGGAATTGATGAGTGGCCACCAATATCCACCTTGATCACATCACGAGGGATTTTTAGTAATTGGGTTATAATAGGGCATCCTGGAGGAGAAAATCTGGAACATGCTGACCCTCCAAGAGTGTCTAGTATGTGTCACCAAATTTTGGCTCACATTTATAAAGAAGTGGACAATCAGAAGTCTCATGCCCACAAGAGTTGAGCACGGTGGTTAATGCCATGAATGGTGGTCGACTAAGGCAATCTGTAATATTATTAGTGTTGCCCTTCTTATACTTGATATTTAAATAGAATTGTTGCAAGTATGTGGACCACTTATGATGGCGATCATTTTACAATTTCCCTTGGATCTATATGAACTACAGGGGTCAGTGGTCTGTGTGGATGACTGTTTCCTTTCCCAAAATGTAATGCTTCCATTATCGATAGGCCTGCATAATGGAATACATATCTTTGTCATAAGTGGGGTATTTCCAAACTGTGTCTAAAAGTGTCTCACTGTGATATGCCATTGGATGCTCATGTTGAATAAGGAATGCCCCAATAGCATAGTCAAAGGCATCTGTCTTGACCTCAAATGGTTGCTGCAAGTCTGCTAATGTGAGAATTGGTGCCGAGCAAAGGCGATATTTCAACTCTGTGAATGCCTTCTATTGAGACTCAGACCAAAATAATTTTTCTTTCACTCCTCCCTTCGTGACTCGACTCAAAGGCCAAGTGATATGAGAAAATCCCAACACGAACATGCGGTAGAAGTTGGCAAGACCCAGAAAGCTGTGGAGCTTTGTCAGAGTGTTTGGAGATGGCCAATCCCGAATGACTTTGATCTTGGTTGGATCCACATTCACCCCCCGTTCATCAATAATGTATCTCAGATATTGAACCTAGGTCATCCCAAAAGTGCATTTCTCCAAATTAGCACATAACTTGTGTTGCCGCAGTGTTTGAAGAACCTGTCGGATGTGGTGGAGGTGCTCTTCCCAACTCTTGGCTTTGAAGGCAATCTTCCAAACATCGGAGGGTTTGATTGGTACCTGGTGATTTCCTGATTTCAAATCGATCTTGCTGAAATATTTTTCCCCCTTCAGTTGGTCCAGGAGATCCTCAATCCATGGGATTGGGTACCTATTATATATAGTGATCTTATTCAACGCCCGATGGTCAATACAGAATCTCCAAGTCCCATCCTTCTTGTGTACCAACATGATTGGGCTTCGACAAGGTGATGAACTTGGATGGATGTGACCTTTATGCAACAACTCCTGAATATGCCTCTTGATTCATCATTCCCCAGAACAGAGTGCCGATAGATTGGTCCATTGGGGAGTAGTGCACCTGGGGTTAGATCGATGGAGTGCTTGACCTTACAATGTAGAGGAACCCTTGTGGGGGAGGTGAAGATGTCTTCGTACTCCTCAATGACCTTGTCCATCTGTAGTTGTTGTTCAGAGGGGCCCTGTCTGGAGGTCAAGGCCACCGTCTTCTTCTTTCATTCAGGGCGTATCATCAGGAAAACAAATTTCCTGGTTTGGAATATGGCTTACTGCATTGTTTTGTAGTAACCAAAGAGATGGCAATAGGTGGTGCTACCTCTGTTATCCTGTACAACTTATTTCCCAAAGTAACAATAACAGCATGGGGCCTTGACTCATACACAACATGTCGCTTCCACAAGTATGGTTGTCTTAATAATACATCACAAACATCAAGGGGAGAAATGTCACACAATACCTCATCCGTGAAGGGCTCGATTTTGTATGGAAGGCGACATTGCTGGCTTACACGTAGATCCCATCCTTAGTGAAGCCACCTGGTGGTGTACGATTCTGGATGTGTTGTGGTCAGTAAGCCTAGCCACTTCACGACCTCTGCCAAAATGAGGTTCTTTTGGCTCCTACTGTCAACATTGAACTATAGCGGGGAGCCCTTTACCCACATCTGGGAGTGGAAGAGATGCTCCTCCTCCTCTGTATCTTCGGATTCCTCCTTTTGGATCTTCGTAATAGCAAAGATGGCATTGCGCTCCGCATCAATAATCTGCTTCCCTTTGTCAGTCCCTTGTCAGGTTTTGACCCAGAGTTGGAACATACATCTTATTCTAAAACCCTTAGCTCAACCACCAGTGACTGCTTGAACCAACATTCACTTGTGTTGTGAGTGGAGTTCTTATGGAACTCACACCACCTTCCCGTGTCCTTTTTCAGCTTTATGATGCAGTTATTTACTTGCAGCTTTGGCTGGTTGTCTTGGGCCACCCAGCCTTGGCTTTGTGCTTTATTATGTGGTTTGGGGGCACCTTTCCCTTGCTTCAAATTCACGGATCCAAAGTCTCACTTCTTCTATTTAAACTTTTTCTCGACCTTGACAGCATATCGGTATGTCATGCCAAGCGAGGAAATGCTCAAGAATTCTATTTCTTCCTGGATGTACTTGTGCAGGTAGCTGCAGTATTTGAGTACTAAATGTTTCTCTAAATCCTTGATACCCAACTTTGTACGAAGGGTATGGAAGATATTGGTAAACTTCAGCACGTCTTGGTCCCTTCCCTGTCGTAGCATGGTCCACTTTATGTATTGATCCTCATAGCTTCCGACAGGGTAGTACTACTCCTTGATGGTAGTCTGGAATGAATTCCAAGTGGGTCTGGCTGAAAATAGTGAGTCTGTACTTTCATCCTTCTACTCGCAGTAGGTTTCCCACCAGTGCTTGATGTGGGGGGCTGCTTTGAGAAGGGAAAAAATAATCTTTTCCCGAATCGAAAAATCATGAACAGAAAAATACCATTCTAGCATATTTAACCATTTATCTACGGCATCTGCATCTATTTGACCCTCAAAGATGGGGTTTTCAAAATTAACTTGTACCTTAAAGGGTGTGGCATTTCTAGAGTAGCTATTGGAAGCCCATGCATCACCTCTGGGTAACCGTTGAAGGATTTGGGAAAAGTTATCCATCATCGCGTTCCTTTGCCACTCAAGGGCTTCTTCGAGCAAGATTTTGATAGGATCTCCTGCCCCCTCATATTTCTTTTCATCCACCATGGGAGGCCGTCGGGATTTGTGAGGTTGGTCTTGCAAAGGTTCGACCAATTCAAGCCCTAACTCCTTATATCCCAACCTTGTTGGGGACATGTAAAGAAAAACAGAGAAAAGCAGGCCGCTCTGATACCACTGGTCCAGATTTTAATAGGAATACAACAAATTACAGATATAACCACAAATATAGAATGCAACGGAAATAATACTTCATTTCATTACTGTAAAATATTGAAATATGCTTACAAACATAAATGGAAATAAACCAGCTAGGGTGATGGTAGCTTATCTTTGAGAAGAGATGCAGTGGCTATATGCCTCTGAACTATCTTAAAATGAAGCTCGAAGGCCTATTTATTATTGAGAAACAACGGAAAACCCTAAACATCCAAAAACCTAACCCTAGAAGATGAAACGCCAAATTGTGGGCCCTGTTTGGGTAAATTGGTACATCAACTTCCTAGGGTCGTAACTTTGGCATACGATCTCCGTTTGACACGCACAATATCTCATGAGAAAGATCTATCCAAGAACTACAAGTTTGGGAATAGAAACATCAGTCCATGGACCCATGTTGCTCCCAGTTTTCCCAAAAAATGTCGTTTAGGGCCTCAAAATGGATCCAAAAGTTCAAGACCCGAAAAACTACTAAAGATAGTAAACTGTGCTACAATTAAGGAAAATGAAAAGATGAAATAAATAATGGTGGGGGTCCAAGTGGACTTGGCAGGTGGACACCAATATCCACCTAAATCATATCAGGAGGGATTTTCAGTATTGCATCAGTGGCAATTTCTTGGTACAATAGGAAACAAAGATCGGTTGCACTCAATTCGGCAGAGGCAGAGTACATGGTTGCAAGGCAGGTAGCATGTCAAGCCATCTGGATGAGGAAGATCCTAGTGGGTTTATTTGGTTAGTAGATGTATCCGATAGTGATTTATTGCGATAACCAGAGTTGTATCAAACTCTCTGAAAATCTAGTTTTTAATGATAGGTACAAGCACATTGATATATGATATCATCATCTCAGATATTGTGTATTGAGGCAGATCATGTTGTTAGAGTACATTCCTAGGAAGGAGAAAGATGTTGACAATTTGACAAAGGCATTGTCAATATGTAAATTCAAGTTTTACAAAAACAGAATTGGGGTAGCAAATAATCCCTTTCTTGTTGAGAGGGAGTCTTGAGAAATGGAAACAAGAAATTCTAGTTTAATTTGTCCTTGAATTAAACTATGAATTAAAATAAAATTCTATTCTCATAGCAACTTCTAAATAGTTAATTAAGTTTAATTAACTTAATTAGCTTAGGAATTTTGAGTTGGAGGTCCTTTGGAAGTCATGTAAGTGTTATCCCTGAATTTTAGGGGTCGAGTATGAGTTTAGATTGAGTTGTAATTAGATAACTCGGTTTACTGAGTTAAAATTAGTCAAACTAGTTCTAATTGTTTGTTGAACTAGTAGAGGATTAGCATTCAATTAGTGCACTAGTGCATCCACAACTGATACTTCAGTTAACTTAAGATTCACTCATTGGAAACTTCTGCATGTTAGTTCTAAGAAAGACCCACTTGAGATTGGAGTGCAAGGATAGTGTACTGGCAGTTGTATGATTTACTAAGCTGTAAATATCATGCATGCAATCGGGAAGAGGACCTAATTAGTATTGCACAGTTTTTGAAGCATGAATTACCTCTAAATAAGGGTTATTCATCCTAGGAATTACACAAGGAGATAGGGACTTGGCAAGAAGTGGAAATTGGCTAAGTGTTGGCTAAGAGTGGGCTTGTAAGATAGAGAGTTGAGAATACTTGTGCGGCATTTTTCTAGTGAGAACAACCTTTATATCTTCACTCATATTTCTAATTAATGCAATACATATAGGTGGGGTTTTGAGTAGTGGCTTCCCTAGAAAAAACTTATTGTGTTATGTGCCATTGTTTTATCTTCTTCTTGTCCATATTGTTTTCATCGATCTATTGACTTTCGCTGGTTGAAATTTTTAGTAGATTCTTTTCTTGTGCTTTATTAAATTGCATGATCTTGTGAGTCTATAGGAAAATGTACATACGTAATTCCTAACAACAAATATGCTTTTAAAAACTCAATGTCTTTTAATTTCCATAGCCGCTATATTATAAGTGAAATTTGGATACAAAATGTGAAAAATTGGTAATATTAGTGATATTAGTATTTCTTCCAATTCATATATTTCTTTATTATTGATATTTGGCTATTGCACCTAATCCACTTTGGAACTGCAAATTTCATAATCTTGTCATTGTCCAATGCTTTATTCACATGTTTTACACATACACTAAACTTTGGACACATTGGTCAATTGTTTTTCTATGACATATTTTTTCAACCAAGTTTAACGGTATATTGCACTTCTTGTATTCTTTTAAAATATTGTAGTTCGACCATTGTTTTGAACATATAAGCTTCCCCCACACACTAAAATCTCTACACAAGGAACAGTGAGCACAATGAAACATTGACTACTATATATCAAAATTATACTTTGACATCTCTATTTTCTTATTCGTATTTGGACAAAATGTTCACCAAAGCAAATTTCAAATATTTTTTGCGTGCGAGTTGTCCAAAAGATAAACACAAAACATAATAATGACAAACATGACCTCTGTTTTTTCAATTGATAGGATTTGTATTAAGTTCCATGGTATCTTCATCTATGTTGATGTTTTTTAAGTTATTTGCATTATGCCCATTGTGATTTTTGCAAGGTTCTTCTACATGTTGCTTTTCCTTAGCTCTTTCAATATCACGTAAAATAATTTTCCTCTTTCTATCTCTTTCAAAGCTTCAAAATGCAAACGATTAATATTGATATGAAATTTGATTGCTTGCCTGGTTTTCTAACTAAACTTGTTTTGACAACAGTCTTGTTTCTTATATGTTTTCTGAATTGATGCAATGATAATTGTGATCTCATATTTGCATTGATAAGTTTTGTATTAAGTTATATGACAACTTCATCTATGTTCATGTTTTAAAACCTATTCACATTATCCCAACTATGTTTTTGATAGGATTCTTCTATTTAATGTTCTTTGTTTAAAGCTTCAATACCACATAAAATGTTTTTCTCTTGTATTATTTCTTGCATAGGTTCATACTGCAAATGACTTATATTTGTTCGAAATAGTTATATATTGTAACATTCTTGAAACAGTAAAATAAATAGTCTTTTGAAACATTTAGTGAATAGGCTAATGATGTTGCATCATCTATACTTGGATCATGTTCATTGAACATAGATTTTGTAAATTATGCAAAATTGAATCATTATAGCAATGTAAATGTTATGTGTAAAAGTGTTTTCTTTTGTTTTCGAATCTAATCAAGTTGTATAATTGCAAACAGATAGATATTATTGTATTTGTTAGATAAAGTTACATGTTAACAATTACATGGTAACATAAAATATATACCAAGGAAATGTGTTTTCTAATATTGTTTGAATAATTATATGATTTGAAAATTTGATAAATCAATAAAACAATGTAAGAAATCACATTGCAAAAAAGAAAACACAAGATAGCATAATGAACTAGCTACACATTACAATAAAAACATAGTAAATAATATTAGTAAATAGCATAGTACAAAACATATAACTTAAACAAAGAAATCCATTGAAATGTGTTTTTCTACAAGGTTGATAGCTATAGATCACATAATTATAAGATGAAATCAAATCTCAAATCTCCAACAAATTGAAAAAACTCTTTAGTAATGCTAAATTTCTTGAACTAAAAAGTAGAAAACGATGTTGAGATTGGAAGTGAAAATATACAGAGGTGCAAAAATGTGGACAACCCCCGAACCCCTCACTAATAGTCAATGGCAATTCAGTCTTACTAGTAACTGATAGCAAGGATATGCACACTTTCCGTAGAATAGTTCTTGATTTTGAATAATTGATAATAATAATATCTCCAAAATACCAATAGTAGAGTGCTTAAAAATGCAATCAAATAGAACTGTACCGTCTTTAGATTCCTCAACAATGTAAAAAAACAATGATCATTGTATATGCAAAACCACATTTTGATGGTTTATTATAAATTTTCCATGGATCTCCAAACTGGAAAATAAATCAATAACAGTTGATTTTTCCACACAGTGTTGGTCATAGGAATTTTTTTAAAAATCAAGTAACACTTTCTCCAGTTCCACACCTCTTAGAACACAGTATGTTATAGTCATGTATTTTGCATGTATGATACAGTTTAATTGATGGAAAAAAAAAATGGCAGTCTTCCTTACAAATCATACAATAAACCATAGTTTCATCCATAGTTATGGCAATTGTAATTAGAATATTGCATTTTGCACATACAGGCTCAATCGGATTCGTATATGCACTAGTCGTTGTTAATAGTCTTTGCAAGTGCTGCAAAACTAATATAGAAAACCAAGATTTAGAAATTAAAATCAAGACTTAATAACTTAAAATAAAATGACTTGGTATTCTATATATATATATAAGATTTTATTGTGCATACTCCACTCCCCATAGAAAGAAATTTTATTAGAATTTTGACTTTTTTTTCTATCTTCAATGAACATATCAACGTGGATTGTGAAGTTAAAAAAAATAGTATTTTAACTATATTTTTTAGCAAGATGAGTGTAAAAATGTTCTCTTACAATTGCCTTTGGATTGAAAGGTATGTTGAAAGACATTTATCATGTAATTGAACCTTTCACATATGAAATATTTGTAAGTAATATATGTTAACCATATAAGAGATTGACAATAACTAGTTATCATTGAAACATTCAAATAAATCTAAGCTTTACTATTTCCATGTCTTGATCTGTATTCTTGTCTTTCTTTTATAATACACATTTCATCCCTATCTATGTTTCTGAAATTTCAATGGCACTAATTGTGCCAATTGGAAATGCATCTTGACTACGCAATAGATTTACAATCATGATATTTGGGAAAAACTGGTACTCTCCAAAAATAGGACAATTTTTTTCTACAATGCTACAGTTATTTAGTGCAATAATTTTCTCACAATCACCACAATAATATTTGTGCTTTGGAATTATTTCAAAATTTCTAATAGAAATAGCATGCAATAAGTTTTTTCTCGTGTTATTCGAAAAATTGTGCTAGCACAAACAATGTTATTGTCATTTCGACCTTCTTAATTGTTAAATCTACACAGAGTATTGATTTTGTCTTATTTTCTTTGTCAAAAAAAACTCGATATGTAACTAACACATCGCCATGGAAATACTTCATGCTATGTTTTTATTATGATCTTCAATCAATAATGGCATAGACTCTATCTTTTTTGGCCTAGTCATGAGCATTGAATTCAAATTAATTCAAGAAAACAAAAAGAAATATGTTTTATAGTTAGTTAAACCTCAACAAAACTACCTTTATGTCTTTGTTTCTTGTCTACTTTCTGCACCTTTTTTTGTGGGGTGAAAGCATGAACATGGGTTACACTTTTAGGCCAAATGTGGTGAAGAAATTTCACGTTTTTCCTCTTTTATCAAATTGCAGCTCTCAAAATTCATATAAGCATAGTGAATTTTTATTCAGATTAAAAATAAAATATGTGGAAAATTACGTTGGTGTCCTAATGATATTTTTTTCAAAAAAAATTAATGTCGTATAATCTCTCAATTTTCCATTAAATGCAATATATGTCCTTGCAAATTTTCACAAAACTTAAGAGATACGTGTGTTTTCACATAGCATAACTTAGTCTAAACTGTGTAATTTTTAAAATATATATTATATATATATTATTTTTTTATTTTTATATCTTAATTTTATTAATATATTATATATTATTATATATATATAATATTATATATTATATATATATTATATATTTATATTTATATATATTTATTATATATATGTTATTAAGATATAGCTGATCTACAGGAGGAGCTAAGTTTTTTCACATTTTAAAAAAAAAAAATTTGTGCAAAATTTTTTTTTTTATTTTTTTGACGTTGGCGAAGTAATATTTCAATTTCATTTTCGAGACATATGTGTTCACTTAATATTTTTTTCAACTCTTTAAATAAATTGAAAAACCAAGAGTAACCTTTTGAAGAGGACTCGTAAAAGAAGATACTGGTATTTTTTGAAATTTTTTCGTTGTGCATATTTTATGTTATTGAATTTTTATTCTACTCCTCTTAAATTGTCCAAAATAATTTCAAGTGTTATGTTTAAAATAAATTATATGAAAAATATCACATGAGTTTGAATGTGTCAAATTCATATGCCAAGGATTCTTTCACAAATCCATAATGATCAACTCTGCAACTTAAGGACAAATTCTTACCTAAATCTGTTGGGGCACAAAATGCGGTTGCGGAGAAATCTGCATAAGAGGTGTTGATTTAGGACTTCAGGAGCTTGATTGAATGCTTAAATACAAAATTCAAATTGCTTGATCAAGAATTAAAGTTGTTGAAAATAGCAACAAGAAATGATAAAATTAGAATCTAGAAATTCCAATTTTAATTTGTCCTTGAATTAAACCTGTGAAATAAAATCAAATTTAGTCTCACCAGCTACTTGTAAATAATTATTTAATTCATTATGGATTAATTAATTGGAGAAATTCAAGTTAGAAGTCTTTCTAAAGTCATGCAAGAGTTATCCCTTAAATTAAGGAGGTTATCCCTTATTAAGGAGATAAGATTGAGTTATATTTGAGTTGTAATTAGTTAGCTCAGTTTACTGAGTTAAGTCCAATTAAATTAGTTCCGAACTGTTTGACGAACTAATTGTGAGTTATCAGTCATTTGATGCATGCAAGCACTCAACTAGTGTACTCCAGATAATTGAATATTCCCTCATCAAAAACTCATGCATGTCTATTTTGAGAAAGACCCAGTTGAGTTAAATGTCAAGGACAATGTACTATCAGTGGCATGTGTTTTCCTATAAAGGAAACTCATGCATGCAGTCAAGGCAAGGTTCCTTGGGGATTGTGTTGGTCTGACAGTGTGTTAGAGTAGTGTGTAAGAGCAGTGTTCCACTGGGTGAAGGAGATCATCCCAGAGGAACTGTGCAAGGAAATAGAAGCTTAGAGGGCAGAGGAGAAGGCTTGCGAGAAAACAGGTTTGCCTGTGAGCATCCAGGAGGATTGTATTTACAGCTAGCTAGTTGTGAGAGCTAAGGATTTGTATAATTCTGATGTATTTCCACCTTGAATGATAATACAGATAGTGGGGTTTTTAGCTGAAGCTTTCCCTTGAGTATTTTCTATATTTCATGTGCATCTATTCTTCTTCTTCTGGTTATATGTGTTTAGATCGATCTTGCTCAATTTTAAGCTTCTACAAATTGATAGTAGAAGTAGATTATAGTATTTTTCTTTGGTATATTGCATTATCGAGTTAATCTACAATTAGATTGTCTACATAGTCTTAGAGTGAGATTTGTACAAAATTTGTAGAATTTCTACATGGTATCAGAGCTAGTTGATCTATAGAGAAATTTCTACATTGTATCAAAGCCACGTTTATTGGAGCCAAGTTTATCAGAGCTGTGAATAGTATATGGAGAAGAGAATTCAAAGTTTGAAGTTCGAGGTTGCAAGTTGTTTCCGGGAAAAACTAGTGTCTTTTCGATCTGCTAGTCCCACTAAGATGGGTAGCTATCTTAGAAACAAACAATCAAAGCAATTTGTGATTTCCTTTATGTATGATAGATAATAGAGAAGCAGAGGGGACCAACCTAGATCTTCCGCTTAACTCCTTGCTTGATTTCTCTCTCCCTTGAGAGAGCTTGCAACTCCTCTCCTACTTGTCCCGCTTTAGAGAATATCTGTAGAGTCAGAGTAACAAAACACCATCAAATCATCTCAATCTATAATATCATAAACAATGCAAAATCAGAAATACATTGACCATACAATTGCATTCACAAACAACAAGATTCACAAATACACAATTATATGGAGGAAAACTCAAAGAACTTTATTAATAGTAGAAATATAAGAGAGGATTACAACTCAACTTTCTAATCCAGCATCATCCTCCCAGCATCAAAGCCCTCTTCACCTCATGAAAAGCAAGATCACCCAATAATACAATGCTCCCTCTCAAAGAGAAACCAACAACACTTCCTTACAAATTACAAAATTCCAGCCTTCAGATCTCTCAGATGAGGGATCCATTTATAGATGTCTTGCAAGGGTGTGAGTTAGCTCTAGGTTTTTGATTAGTGTCATTCCACTGATAGTTCTTGGTTCCACTTGGAGATTTCATTGATCTCTTACTCATCCCTGGGCGAATTCAAAGAGGCAAGTGTCATAGGAGAAGTTTCTAAAAGATTCCATGAGCATCCACCTAGCAAACTGTCTCAGCCATTTGTCCATTCTTGCTCATCGCACCCTACAGAAGGCCACTTCAGTATGCATCACACCTAGCTAGTGTAACAGCCAGTATGCATCGCACCTGGACCATGGAGTAGCTAGTATGTCTTTAAGTGTAATCAGGTGATGTAATCAGTTGACCATGATCCTTTAGGGTATGAAACAACACTTTTAGGGGTTAAAGAGCCCTTGGTTTATCAACATATGTGATTAGGGTTGAAGTGCCCAAATAGGTCTATAACAGTTGCCCCCTAAAGCATGAAGTCATAAATCTTTTGATGTCAGGTGAAATGCTTTATCATGAGGATTCGAGGTATTCGAACTGGAAGGTGACCTGCATAAGATATAATACAATACATCATCATCATATTATTTTCATGATCTAACTAAGGTGGGCATTCCCATGCTCAGCTTTATGAATTCATTTTCATGTACATAAGACAGATAATCATCTGTTGTTGCAGATTGATGATTCTTTATATGTAGAGTCATCATCCCTAAGTGTGGATGATCATGTATGCAACTTCTATGTAGATTTGATGTCTTTACTTTCTTGAATATATCGTAGCCCAGATGGATGAAACTAGATTCAGGGTCTTCAAATTCGATCAATCTTCGCCTGATGTATAAGTCGATCCATGTGAAAAGACGTTCTAAAGTCGAACATGGAAAGACATCGCCTGATTACCAGCCAATGATGTAAGTTGTTAACAAGCGCGATAGGAATCACCGATAATGATAATGACCCTCAAGGTACTGCAGTACAATTCACATGGTGTGAATATATGAGCCGATATCGAACACCACATAAAATCTTTCGATCGAAGGCCATTGATGTAAACCTGTCACTGGAAGTGAGAAACTTGCCATTGAGGCATCCAAGCTTCAAAGTACTCAAAGGGTTGTTTCTAAGTGAACTTCTTGGATAATGAGTTGTTGTCGACAAGAAGTGACCCATTGTAGGAGGGCCTTAATGTATCTCACATCTACGACACAAAACGAAGCAAATGATTTTTCTGGAGGTGAAAACAATCTAATGATATAGGGTCTAGGAATGGCAGTCATGAAAAATTGAGAGTGAAGGTATTACAATGGATGAGGCGTTAGCTGGGGGGTAGATTCTCTAAATGACTTCTCTTGAACATATCAGCGACACTGAGATGGATTGGTAGCGTTAACCCCAAAAGATGGATGGTGTGGAGGACCAATGGTGATATGACCGGTGAACAGAATAACCCAACCTGACTCAATCATGGTGATGGAGTGAAAGTGTCATGTTCAAGTGCGACCTGCTACCAATGAAGTTCTTCAAGTTTTCTTCCCTTTTCCCCCAGTCATTGCTAACCAGTACCTCTTTATTGTTGTCAAGCTTAAGGAGGATAACATATGCCTGTTCTATAATTTTCCCTTCTGGCAAACCTGTCACTATGTTTTAGTGAGCCTAACGAGAGTGAAACTCATTCTTATCTGGGTGGACAAGTTTGTTGCTATTGTTTTAACGAGTTTAATGACAAAGATAACTCGGTCCTTTTCATGTTTAGAGAGTTTGAAAAGGAACGAAAAGGAAACTCCAACAGTCCTTTTTCGTAGCATAATCGCTTAAGTCTGAGAAGTATAAAATATTACGAAAGGGATGACTTTTCAATCGTTTTAGCGAGCCGAAAAAGACAAGCGCTTGATATTTTTATGGGATGATCCCTCAGGTCCAAAAAGATTAAAATGTAGAGGAGGGATGGCACTTCCCTTTACTTTAACGAGTTGGAAAGGCCAGTAGCTCGGAAACCTTTTCATATTCAACGAGTTTAAAAAGAGCTTAAAAGAGACTCGTTTTTTAGGAACGAGTGATGTTTTTGGGTAGCAATTGGTTCGACGTAAGTTTGGAACTTCTCAAAACATTGTAGTTTGAAGAGGTTGGCTAACAAAATCACTCTTTGCAACTGTTCCTCAAAAGGGTAAACAATCAAGTGGAGGCGTATGATCGGCCAAAAGAATGGAGGTGATGGTAGAACACAACCAAGGCTCAAAAGGCTGATAGCATGGCAATCACAGAGGTCATTTACTGAAGGTGGGTTTATTTTTTAATGAGCTTGAACCTCGTGTTAACATATGCTTAGTAGCAGGTTCATTTTTTAATGAGCTTGAACCTTGCGAAAACATTACTCATTCCAGTCACTTAAACATGTCTCTTACTGGTAGGTTCATTTTTTAGCGAGCTTGCACCATGCAAAACTTTGCTCATTGCCTTTTTATGTAAGCTAGAAAGGACCAAACTACAGATCTAACTACACTAAAAGCTAAGGAACTACTGAGGTCAGGTAGGATGGTTTTGTCCTCTGTCGAGGCAAAACCCTTCCTTTGCTTCATTTGCGCACTGCAGACAAAGGTGACTGGTGGTTGGACCAATCACCTAACCTAAGAGGTTGATACTAAAAAGCTAAAAAGCTAAAAAAGAAATTGGCCATTTTTTACTTGCATACAAAGGTTTGCATGCCCCTAGGTATTGAGAAAAGGAGAGTCTCCCGGTTACCATGTGGAAGTCCCTGTGGTTAGGCAGGATTGTTTTTGTCAGTGGTTAGACAAAAACACTTCCTTGGCTTCGTCCATCGAAATACACAAAGGTGAATGGTGTGAGCTTCCAATCACATAACCTATCGGGAAACCTACTTTTTCAGCTAGGTTCACCTGTCGAAGCAGAGCAGTATACCCCCTAAGCTTCATTACAATCACCAGACTACTCGCCACAATTTGGTGGATGGAATGAAGGTTGAAGAGACATTCTTAATGAAAAGAGACCATTTAGGAATGATTTTTGATTTGTAGCTGTGTTTGAATTGGGGAATGAAAGCTGGTCAATAAGTTGTACCATTTGGCGTTCATGTGGGAAACACATCACTCGGAAGGGTGTGGAAACGATAGCTTCCATGCTATAAACATAGGCACGCCCAAGGAGTAGATTGTAATCTAATGGCCCTTGGACTACCATCACGTTCAAGTGAACGGTTTTCCATTTCAAAGTTATCAGAAACTTTGGAAGGATCCCTAACGGTCGACTAGTTCCTTTGTTAAAGCCTAACAAATTTTGTGTCTCAGGCATAAGCAGTGGCAAACCAAGTGCTTTCCAAGCAGTTGAGGAAAGAATACTCATTGAAGCCCCTTCATCTATGATAGTGCTAGACATGATCATTTTGTAAACTTGTACTATGATTCAGAATGGTACATTAGACGGAAGGTAGGGTCTTTCTAGTTGATTCCAATCGAAGGAAATGACTAGACTACTTGGAGGGGGTACCGGATAAACATCACAATGAACCCGTTGGACTGGGGGACTTTCCTCCTCTTGTACAGGAATGGGTGGATTTCCCCCAAGTTCATCAGACTCTGTATTAACAAAAATAATTTGAACGGCATCATTTTCATTCTCTTTGGAAATAGTATCATTTGAAGGCAGCCCTTCTGAAGGTAAGAATGGGTCGACTACCATCTTGACCTGTTGACTTTAGTCTAGTATGGACTCAGAAGGTTCACTCTCAATGATAGGTGTTCCGACCGACGACTGAGTTACATCAGTTGAGTTTTCAACTAGCGATGGACTTGGTAAGAGTTTCTTGTATCCAGGTGGGAGCCACTGCAGCGAAGCAGGACAACTATGCAAGATTCTCTTGGCCTTATCTAGAAAAGGACAATAGGGAAGCTGATGGTCTCCTTCACATAATAGACATAGAGTTTTGACCTTTCTTTCCTATCGAGGACTTTCATTTTCACTAGTTGATGGTGTGTTGTCAACCTAATCGCCGGAGGTTGATGACACCAGATGGTGCAAATGGGGAGACCATTCTCTCAAGATCCATGGAATACAAGGACAATATCGATGAAAATGGTTTCCTTTGCAAATTAGACAAGGATATCTAGGAGATTTAATGTGTATATTTTCACTAGATGATTCATTGTTGCCCCCTTGCTTAGCTAGCTTCTTCTTATTCTTCTCCTTCCCTTTCTTCTTCTTCTCAGCCACTTGGTTTTTAGTATCACTAGTTTCACCAAGCAAAGAGGAAGAAGGGGAGGGAGAAACAAACGAAGTAGAAGGCAAAGGGACAATTTCGGTATCATCTATTTGTTGATTCGATTGCTGAGGAATTACGGTATTGTGAACGACAGAGGTTGGGAATAGCCATACTGGCAGGTCAATTGTGATTCCTAGAAGGGACAATGTAGCCATATATGGAGCACCAATATCTCCCCAAGAAGAGAAAGGACTACGATTCCCCCCAAGAGGGATGCCTTGATTGGTGGACTCCATTATCTCAACCTAAGATCAACGAAGGAACAAGGATGTTATTCCAATTTAAATAAATTTTAAAGACACTTTGACACAACTTTACTCTTTCAATTTTTTAAGAGTCGAGAAAAAGCTAAAGATGACTCTAGTCACCGTTGATTTTTAATGAGCTTGAAGTGACAAGTGCTTAAATGGACCTTTTCTTTTAAGGAGTCGAAAAGGAATGAAAGTGACTACTCTAGAAATCTAGACAGAGGGATTACCAAATCAATCGTGAAACTGCAATATACACCTTGGTGGTAAATCGAAGAGAAATTACCAAGGACTTATGTATCGTAGTCAATCTTTCCGAATGTTGTGTTCAGTATATTGCAATTGATAGGGCGGCAGACACGGCTTCCTATGGATAAAGGATATCAGCCTATTGTGGTCTCCCAATATATACTCGATGGTACAGGGAGCAAAAGTCCGTACTAGCACTTGTCATATCAAAGAGGAGGAATCACCCAACCTTCGATGAAAACGATAGTTACCAGGTTTTACGACACCGAAATACGTCTCTAGCCTAGACTTCTAGATGTGTTGCATTAGGTTCCAAAGCCTTTTTATGTTCATTGAGATTTATTTTAGTGTTGATCTTGTTTAGAAGTTTGTCTTTCAAGGTTCACCACGTGATGTAGATGTAAAATTCCTAAATATGCAATATGAAATTATAAATAGTTGTTTATTTTGTTTTAGCAATGAAAATCCTAGCTACTGAGGAAAGAAGATAACGATTCTTTCAACAGAGAGCAAAGAGCACACACTAAATGCACTTTTCATAAATCATTTTCCGCATACAGTCTAAATGCAAATGCACATGCATGTATTTGTTTTTTCATTTCCTTAATGTGAGAATGCCAAAAAAGGAAAACTAAGTACAGATCTGAATTATTTTCTTCAAAGCGACATTTCAACAATTTCTTTTCAAAATGAAAGGAAAACTAAAACGACACTTTTCGATTTTGACTAGAAAATTGTTTTCAACACTTCAAATATTAACAATTCAAACCAAGTGCAATCGACTATCTAGAGGAGGAAGACTTTACGACACTCTTCTTTTTGACTCAAAATGACAATTACGACACTTTTGCATCAAAAAATGGTTGTTCGATTAACCTCTTTTTTGACTAGGAATCGTAAATGATGACAAATACACAAAAACATCTACTTATCCTAATCAATGGAGGCTGAACAATGTAAAGGAAAGAGGTTTCAGCAATGATATACTGATCATAAATAGTTAAACCACTAAATAGAGTTGAAAATAAGGAGAGAAAAACCCATGTTTCAAAGAGAGAAATGGTAAAACTCAGTCATTGCACCTGTCCTGTAGGAAAACAGGGATGCATCTCACCTGCTACACATGGGAGGTGTGATTCATACAGGCTCCTAGTTACAGATCGTATGATGGACCAGGGAGCGAAACTGAGCTGGGTTTTTGCTCAAAATTTGTAGCTAAGTTCAGTGATTTAGGCTGAGCTATGATGAATAGTAAAAACAAGGTGCAGGGGTATGATCTTAAGAGGTTATTGAGATACTACAAGCGCGTATAGGATTCTTGTAAGTTAGATGTTCAGTTCATAAACCAACCTGGAGATTGACTGAAGCAACATTCATCTACTTTGCACTTGCATAGCAAGACCAGTTCGAAGGCTATCTAGATAACTTCAGGCTCCATCTGTAGTTTATAAAGCAAACAACAACAACAAACAAACAAACTAATCGCTCCCCAGACGAGCCCCCATTTTGTTTCCGGGAAAAGTGCCTTTCTTATTTGCTAGTCCCACTAAGACGGGTAGCTATCTTAGAAACAAACAATCAAAGAAATTTGTGATTTCTTTTATGTATGATAGATAAGAGAGAAGTAGAGGGGACCAACCTGGATCTTCCACTTGACTCCTTTCTTGATTTCTCTCTCCCTTGATAGAGCTTGCAACTCCTCTGCTACTTGTCCTACTTTAGAGAATATCTGTAGAGTCAGAGTAACAAAACACCATCAAAGAATCTCGATCTATAATATCATAAACAATGTAGAATCAGAAATACATTGACCATACAATTACAATCACAAACAACAAGATTCACAAATACATGATTATATGGAGGAGAACTCAAAGAACTCTATTAATAGTAGAAATAGAAGAGAGGATTACAACCCAGTTATCTGATACATCATCATCCTCGTAGCATCAAAGCCCTCTTCACCTCATGAAAAGAAAGATCACACAACAATACAATGTTCCCTCTCAAAGAGAAACCAACAGCACTTCCTTAGAAATTACAAAATTCCATCCTTCAGATCTCTCAAATGAGGGATCCATTTATAGATGTCTTACAAGGGTGTGAGTCAACTCTGGGTTTTTTATTAGTGTCATTCCACTCATAGTTCTTGGTTCCACTCAGAGATTTCATTGATCTCTTACTCATCCCTAGGCAAATTCAGAGAGGCAAGTGTCATAGGAGAAGTTTCTAGAAGATTCCATGAGCATCCACCTAGCAAATTGTCTCAGCCATTTGTCCATTCTCTCTCATCACACCCTACAGATGGCCTCTTCAGTATGCATCACACCTGGCTAGTGTAACAGCCAGTATGCATCACACCTTGACCATGGAGCAGCCAGTATGTCTTTAAGTGTAATTAGGTGATGTAATCAATTGACCATCATCCTTTAGGGTATGAAACAACACTTTCAGGGGTTAAAGAGCCCTTGGTTTATCGACATATGTGATTAGGGTTGAAGTGCCCAAATATGTCTATAACAAAGTGAAAATCAAATTCTTATCATACTTCAAGGTTGGCCAATGGCGTTCTATGGCTCGAGACTCGAGTATGCCTTGGAAGGCAACTCGAATTACATAGCATGGAAATATCACATGCAGGCTGTATTAGAAGACAATGTCTTGAAGGATTTCATTGATCAAGAAATCCCAAAGCCAGGTTCAACTAATGCACAAGAGTTGGCTGAGTGGAAGAAGTGTGTGGCGAGGGCGAGACCTTGAGGGAGTTCGATACCATATTATCTCAAGTCTTCATAGGAAGGATACTCCATTTTCAATGTGGAAGACATTGAAGGACCTCTACCAGAACAGTAGCAACCAGAGGAAATTTGCGCTCAAGGATAAGCTTTGAAGAATCAAGATGGAGAATGGCGATACTATTTCCACATATCTGAACAAGCTCACCACCTATAGAGATGAGCTTGGAAGTGTGGGAATAACTAATTCCAATGATGACATGGTGAGCCTTGCTCTCCTTGGCCTTCCAAAGAGCTCGAATAGCTACCAAGACTCTATGAATGGAAGGGAGAAATTTCCTATTTGGAACGACTATGGTTGGATCTATTGTAGGAGGAGGTCAAGAGGAGCACTCGAGATGGTTCTTCATCTAAGGATGATGATGAAGAAAATCTTGCCCTAGTGAGTAAGGCAAGGAAAGGGAAGGGAAGGATTCCCATTCCAAATCGAATCCTTCTCATGGTGGGAAGAAGGGTGACAATTCTAAAGTGAGATGCTTTAATTATCATGAGATGGGACATTATGCGACTAATTTCCCATCAAAGAAGTTCAAGAAGGGATCCTAGAAAGGATCAAAAGGTGAGGCATTAGCCTCTTAGTTCGAAATGGACTTTACCCTCAATGCATGCATGGCGTCATCAATGATGGGTTGTGTTTGGTTTCTTCAGAGTGGAGCCTCATTCCAAATGACCAGCGATAAAATTTTATTCAGTACCTTGGAGGAGAAAGAACTCAAGATGTACATAGAGATGGGTGATGACGAAAGGTATAATGTTTCAGCAGTGGCCACAGTTGTTTTTTAGAGGGAGCATGGAGCTCGTACCAACTTAACAGATGTGAAGTATGTGCCTAGACTAAAGAAGAACTTGGTATCGGTTGTGATGTTGGAGGAAAAAGGCTACGATGTTGTCTTCAGTAAAGGAAAGGCATTCCTTAGACACATCATCACGAGAAAAGTAAAACAGATTGGTTCACAAGTTCATAACCTGTATGCTCTTGAGGTTCAAGTTGCATGCAAAGCCTTGAGGAGCAAGGCAAATGTTAGAGACTTGGTGGTTGAGAGGGAGAGTAAATTACCTCTTAACATGCAGTCCCAGAAGAAGTCTCAGACAATTGTGGAGGAGCCACAATTGGCGAAGTGGGCAGAGGGATCACATGCAACCATACCTCCAAGTGTGAGGTGGGGTGATGTGAGGTGATAGTCTGAAGAAGGCTAAAATTGGGCAGGTTCCATTGAGAGAATTTATCTCATGGATCGTACCTTGCTACGGGGGCCCAAATTACATAGTATCAGGATGAATCAGTGGTGTTGATGCAATCAGAGATCAAAGTGACAGAGGCTAGAGAAGTCAGATACTAAAGAGTGCAGAGAAGGATTGACAACAGTGCAGAAAGGCAGAGTTATCCGAAGTGCAAAGTTTTCAGTTGACAGAGGAAATATAAGTTAGAGACTTTGATGATAGATGCATCATACTGATTTAGGTTGGATGTTATTTTGTTTCTGGAGTTGCTAGAGAAACAACACTAGAGAGAAGTGTTGCATGCATATCATTACAAAGGCTCACGATCGGGATCAAGTTCAATTCATTTCTTGTTGAGAGGGAGTGTTGAAAATAGCAACAAGAAATGATAAAAATATAATCCATAATTCCAATTTTAATTTGTCCTTAAATTAAAATTGTGAATTAAAATCAAATTTAGTCTCACCAGCTACATGGAAATAATTAATTCATTCATTATGGATTAATTAGTTGGATAAATTCAAGTTAGAAGACTTTTTGAAGTCATGCAAGAGTTATCCCTTAAATTAAGGAGATTATCCCTTAATTAAGGAGATAAGATTGAGTTATATTTGAGTTGTAATTAGTTAGATCAGTTTACTAAGTTAAGTCCAATTAAATTAGTTCCAAATTGTTTGAGGAACTAATTGTGAGTTATCAGCTAGTTGATGCATGCATGCACTCAACTAGTGTACTCTAGATAACTGAAGATTCACACATCAGAAATGCATGCATGTCTATTCTAAGAAAGACCCATTTGAGCTAAATGTCAATGACAGTGTACTATCAGTTGCATGTGTTTTCCTATAAAGGAAACTCATGCATTCAGACAAGGCAAGGTTCCTTGGGGATTGCATAGTTTTGGCAGTGTGTTAGTGCAGTGTGTGAGAGCAGTGTTCCACTGGGTGAAGGAGATCATCCCAGAGGAACTGTGCAAGGAAATAGGAGCTTGGAGGGCAAAGGAGAAGGCTTGTGAGAAGCCAGGTTTGCTTGTGAGCATCCAGGAGGATTGTACTGAGAGATGGCTACCTGTGAGAGCTAAGGCATTGTATAATTCTGATGTATTTCCACCTTGTATGATAATACAGATAGTGGGGTTTTTAGCTGAGGCTTTCCCCTGAGTATTTTTTGTGTTTCATGTGTATTGATTCTTCTTCTTCTGGTTATATGTGTTCAGCTTGATCTTGCTTAATTTTAAGCTTCCGCAAATTGATAGTAGAAGTAGATTATAGTATTTTGCTTTGGTATATTGCATTATCGGGTTAATCTACAATCAGATTTTCTGCATAGTCTTAGAGTGAGATTTGTAGAGAATTCATAGAATTTCTACATGGTATTAGAGCTAGCTGATCTATAGAGAAATTTCTATAAAAGTAACCCTCGATCGAGTTCTGCAAGATTAACTAGTGGCTCATGCCTAGTGTTTTTTAATCTGAATTAATGCTCGATCAAGTTATACTTTTCAATCTAGCCATAGGATCGATTTAAAAATATAGCTCTATCGATCCATAACTCTCAATTGATTCATTAACTCACATTAGAAAATGGTTTGATCGAGGTTTTTTTCAAACACTCGATCGAGCTATTTTTAAGCACCTCAACAGCTCGATCAAGCATATGTTTTTCAGCAAAACATGCCCTCATTTTGCCAAAAAGTGTAACCTAACTCCATGCTTTGACCCTATGTCTCCTCTGATATATACTTCTATAATGGTTCTCAATTCTATCTCTACTTGTTTTTCCATGTCCATCATCACATCATTGACCGGTTCAAAATCTAATATATTTTTGTTGTTCACAGATACTACACTCAAATCACTGCTTAAAAAAACATTTTAAGTGATACTAAGTAAGAATTTGGTCATGAAGACATAACTAAATATCACATATAGGTAAAATAATAAATAGATTCTAGTTTCGAAGTTCCTTGTTACATATATTAAATTGAAAAATTAACAAATGTACAAATGCACAAGTGTTTTATAGAAATATTCAAAGTGCATTTTTTCTTGTAGTTGTTGTGCTTGATCTAAATCTCTAAGCATTACATGTTCCTTGAAAATTGAAAAAGCGTCATTTTTGGTTACAGTACATAAAAAATATAGGGAGAAAATAGAGAGATATATAATGTAATAATCAAATGACAATAAATAAAATAGAAATGCATCTTTTAGCAAAGTTATCATTGTCTTTAACTGTATTTTTTCTACTTGTGTTCATTGTCCATGTTCTGAAGATATGAATTAGATCAAATATATAAAAATAAGAAAGCAAAGGAGATTCTAATTTCAAATCATGAAAAAAATATTTCTAACAGCTACACGACACTAATGAATATTGTATAAACATTTTTAGCACTTTCATATTATCCACTTTCGGAATTGTGCACCCAATTTCTATAGGGTCATAACGTACTTTCATACATAACAAATGATGCATAGCTTCCCTGTAAAAAATGCTACATGTTTTTCACTTGGATTCAAAATGATCTTGCAGAGAAAATCTTTGCATTACGCAACTACCAGAATTACCATCGTATAGCCTAGGTAACAAATCATTTTGTAACCAGCTCCCTCGAAAATTAATTGAACATGTGTTGGAAACATTTGTGCTAAAAACTACACGATAAACACCTGGCCAATACTTCTATAGAAAGCATAACTAGAACTAGAAGTTACAACTATCACAGTGCTTTTTAAATTTTTAACATACATATTAGATACTAACTAAAGGTGACATGTTATTCATTATATCTTATTTTGAAGATCTTACCAATGCACTTGCAAAGAGAATAAATGCATTTTTTATTTGAAATTTTTCAATCAAATAGTTATCATCCAATATTAAACGAAGTTCCTTTGTAATGCATATCAACAATGAGCAGTGTTTTTCAGGAGAAAGGGTGTGTGGAGCAAGTAATGGAAGCTTTCTCCCCTTTGCACACTTATAGAAATGGTCTCTCACACTTAGTATAATTTGGAATCTACAAAACATAAGGTAATATGTAAAAATATTTTCAGAATTGGTAAACAGACTCGGAATTGAAATGAGAATTGAATACAGGGTCATGGTCTGAATAACAATATTTGTTATGTAAAGAAATTATAAAAATCCTTATACATAAATTGTAAAGGTAAATTCATTCACCCCAATCATAACTGGAATTTAGCTCCCATGAACTGCAATGTCAAAAAGGTTCCTGCAACAGAAAACCAAAAAACAATTATATCCATGAATAAGATTAGTTCATGACAATGTATCCAACATGATAGTCTCTTAAATAAGAGTGGGTGATCTATGTTGAAGTGGGCATGTTTTATTTGATATTGAAATGCAAATAAGCTCTACCAAAATTTCTTTAGGATTAGTCCAATGTCTGGTTCTCAAAATTATTTTATGTGTCTTCGAGTGTGGAGGTGGAGGGATCTAATGGTATGAAAGAAACACAACGAAAGCTTATTTCGCAACTCTGCATTAATTTTTCTTTTCTAAAATGTAGTTTGGCTTAATTTGATAGTATTTTATTAAAATTTTAAAATATACAATGTGTCAAGTGTAGAGGGAAAAAAATGACTCAATATAGTCCCTGCTCTTTAACAAACTCTCTCGCACATAATTTCTCTGTTCAATCGTTCTCCTGCACTAAGTCATGATAATTCACGATAACATATCCAACATGCTATTATCTAAAATAATAGTGGGTGATATATGTCGACATGGACATGTTTTATTTGATATTGAAATGACAAAAAACTCTACAAAAATTGCTTTATGGGTAGTTTGATGTTCAGTTCTCATAACTATGTTATGTGTCTCTAAGTGCGGAGATGAGGTAATGTAGAGATAAAAAAGGAGCACATTGAAAGCTTCTTCCACCCCTCCACATTAATTATTAAATAAAAAAAAAGATATTCAGCTAAATTTAACAGTAATTTATTACAATTTTAAAATATACAATGTACCGAGTGTGAAGGAAAACAACTTGAATCAATATAGTCCTTGTTCTTCAAAAAACTCCCCCACACATAATTCCTCCATCCTGATGAGCGAAAATCTTCTAAATAAACTCACTTATTTATTGATATTCATAGTTAGCACCTATCCATGCACCCCCTTTCTCCTTCCTCCACATAAGAGCTCTTACGAAGTTTGCATAGTGTACCCTTATATTACTAATTTGAAACTTTACCATCGCTTGTACTTAATCAAAGAAAATAATTTTTAAATGAAACTAATTATCATTTGTTACGGACAACTCTTTAACAGACTCCCTCACACACAATTTCTCCACATGCACTTTCTCCCTCACTTCCTACACACCCTTTCTCTGCATAGCAAAAAAGTAACAATTTCATATGAAATTAATATATTTTAGCTTTGTTTGCATATTTTTTCGAAACACCCACACCCCCACTCATGGTTATGTAAAGGCCCTACAACCTCCTCAATTCTGGCATCATTTGGCAAAGCAATCAATAATCAAATTATCCTTTTTTGTCCATGTCTTAACTCTGGATATTAAACTAGCCTTTTGTGGAGGAAGGAAGCTTCACTCAATATAATCCCTGCTCATTAAAAAAACTCCTTCACACATAATTTCTTCGCACACTCTTTCTCATTCCTCTTTGTAACTATTTAGCCCCACATCCCCCCCCCCCAGCTAATTAGATATTAGTCATGATATCTAGTCATATACGATATAATTGTATTAAATGCATATCCTATAGTTATTCATGTATTAGAGCCACATTGAAAGTTAATAATCTGACTAAGCTATTTAGTTCAATAGTTTTCTCAGTCGCCACTATCATATTTGTGTTTTTGAATTATTTCAAAATTTGTAATAGAAACACTCATGTTTGTAGTAAGTTTAGCCTCATGTTGTTCGATAAAATGTGTTGGAACGAACAATGTTATTGTCATTTTGGATTTCTTATCTATCAAATTTGTGTTTACTGTTCCCTCATAATGTTAATTTTTAATTAATTTTTAACTTTACCATCACTTGCAATTCCGCACTCTGTACAATAAATGAAAATCATTTGTAAATGAAACTAACTATCATTTTTTATGAACAACTTTTTAACAAACTCCCTCGCATATAATTTCTCCTCACACACTTTCTCCTACAACAAAATAGTAGCAGTTTCATATTACACCCCACTCCCCCCCCCCCCCGCGGGTCGCTTACGCAAGTGACATGCAACCCCGTCAATTTTGTCATCATTGGGAAAAACACTCACTAACAAAATTAGTCTTTTTGTACATGCCTCAACTCTACATATTAAATTAGCCTTGTGCGGTGATCCGTTAATGAAAAAGGTATTATAGAGTATGTGTGAATTCTCTTATGTTACTTAGTGCAACAGATCGAAAATATTGTGAATAACATAAACACATAAACAATTTGAAAACACATTCTAACACATCAACATAGACAAATTTAATAAAGGAGTTCACCAAAATTTCTGGCTATGTCTCTTGGTCCTTTCGCTTCCAATGCTGACCTCTTTATTTTGTCTTCAAAATGTTGTTATAGGTATGAGCTTGAAAACAAAGTCTCAAATAAGAAAATGGACATCACCACTATGTTCAGTTTGAACTTTCAAGACAAGCGAGTATAAACTCGACCATATTTGGCCATTGTGCCCTCTAGACCCCTTGGAATGGTCCAAAACCACCTCTGTCCCTGCAAAACCACCCTCTGTTTGGCAAAAACCACCTCAGCCTGCATAAAACCACCTTGGACTGTGTGCTGGTGGTAGGGCGGGTTCGACACCTACAATGGTTTATTAAAAAATTGGTGGCTTGGTTAACCAAGTCCCACCCTTCGGCATGTTTGTTAACGGAGTTATGCAACGTCGTTTGTATATAAGGTTTTGGAAGGTCAAGGGTTTGAAACCCCCACCGACCATTCTGCTGTTATACATTGGATATGCGATCATATGATTTGTGTTAACTCTGCTGCTTTGTTGGTTATGTTTCGATGATATGGTATTGATATACCATAAGTGGTTGCAATCTGTGGTGAATGTGGGATAATGCAATAACATAAAATCAAAGGACCAACGATCGTGGGGTTGAGCCCGACCCTCTAACCTTTTTTCGGCGTAGAACCCAACACATCATAAATATAGTCTCATCATATTCGTAACCAAGTCTAACGGTAGCCAAACCGGTGAGCTAATTTCGGCGAAGTCATTGCCACTCCGAGAGGTCAAGGGTTCGATCCTCCCTAACCCCAAGATTTTGGGATTTCATGCCAACATTGGGAAAATCTAGACTGCCATGTGTCAGCACCGGTTTGGCTTGTGTGAACAAATCACAAATTAATACGTCACCTTCTCTGCTGACATCATCCAGGACCTATGGATCATTCCCTCGTTGACACGTGTCTTTCTAATGTAGGCATTGATCGTTGACCGTTGACTAGGCTGACCATTGACTTTTTACTTTTGACTTTTTTCCCTAGTTTTCTACAAACTTTGACTGCCTCTAACTTCTCCATCTAGACTCATTTATGTGTCGTTCACACCATTGGAATTGTATCGACGAGCACTACGACTTGATCACACTTTCATCTACATTTGAAGACTTTGATTCGGAGGCAAAACTGAATCCATTTTGGATCACTCCTCCCCACTAGAAGCTTTTGGTCCACCAAAAGTTGGTTTTAGCTGTCAAGTAAGTGAGGATAAAATTCCCTTACTTTTCCAATCTCTATCCATCGTGCTTTACTTGGATTTGTACCTTTAAGTCCAGCTCAAAGATACTCAACATTTCCCCATCGCGAATTCCTTATCCTCCTGTAAGAACTATGTCCTCTTGTAGTTCATTGAGATACTCGGGCAAAAGATATTCAATGGAAGGTAGCTGACCTTGCTCTTCGGGATCTTCAATCAATGAAGTCTCATACAATCTCAAGTTTTCAACATTTACGACAAAATAGATTTTCATGTAAGCTAGTAGATCTAGGTGGAAAGCATTTTCACCAATTTTGTCAAGTAATTTGAAAGGGCCATATCTAATTGGTTTCAACTTTTTACCTTCCCCTTGCAGTCTTTCTTTGCTGATGTACAACCAAACTTGATCACCAACTTGAAAAATATTATCAACTTGATGCTTGTCATGTTGCGCCTTATACTTTGCTTTCCATATTTTCCTGTACTACCTAGTGAATTTCCTAGATTTGTTCAATGAACTTGGTTGCTTTGTCCACATCAATGTGTCCATTAACTATTATGTCTTTACCAAAGACAAAATCCAAGGGAGACTTTGGTATAAAACCAAAACAAGTCTCAAAAGGAGATCTCTGAGTAGAAGAATGTTTTGCATGGTTGTAAGCATGCTGCACATAACACAAATGCTCATCCCAAAGTTTGGGATGCTTGCTGTAATATCCTCAAAGAAACTGTATCATTGTCCTATTGACCACTTATGTCTGACCATCTATTTGCAGATGAAATGTCGTGCTCTTCTTTAACTTTGTGTCCATTAACTCCCATAGACTTGACCAAAATTTCCCGACAAATCAAGAATATTGATCGGATACAATAGAAGTGGGTAACCCAAAATGAACCCATACATTTTGAATGAACAAATTTGAATTTTGTTCAGCTGTGACCTGTTTATTACATGGTGTCAAAATACACATCTTACTGAACGTATCCACAACTACATAAAATAATCATGACTTTTTCTAGACTTTGGCAATCCCCCAACAAAATCCATGGAAACACTTTCCCAAGGACAAGAAGGAATTGGAAGTGGAGTATACAAGCATAATTTTCTATTACTTGACTTGCTTGTAGCACACATAGTACATCCTTTAATATATCTAGAAACTATCTCATTCATTCGTGGCCAATTGCAGAATCTTTGTAATTGTGCAATTATTTTACTTACACCAAAATGACCTGATATGAGAGAAGCATGTGCTTCTCGAATTATTTTAAATCTTTCAGTTTGTGGAATGCATAACTTTCCCAAATGATATAAGAGTTTGTCCTTTATGTAATCATCCAATTCTTCTACTTGCTTACCATGACTTAAAGTTGCATATACATCCTTAAAATATATGCCTTGAGCATATTGTTCCATGTAAATTTCATGAATTAATGAATTATGCTTAAGTATTGTGCATGCATTTATAATTGGTCTTGATAACGTGTCTACAACCTTATTATGTATTTCCTTCTTATATCTGATAACAAGATGAAATTGTTGTAAAAAACCCATCGACCTATAATGTCATGATTGTTTCAATTTAGTTTGTGAGTGTAAGCATTGTAGTGGTTGATGATCTGTATGTATGGTTGTTTCTTTACCCATTATGTAATGTTTCCACCTTTTAACACTCTGAACTAATGCATACACTTATTTATCATATGTAGCATAGTTAACTACTGCCGATGTGAATGTCTCAGAATGAAAGCATATAGGCTTTCTATGCTACATCAACACTACCCCCATGGCATATTCACTTGCATCTGTCTCGATCTCATATGGATGTTGAAGATTTGGTAGTGCTAGTACTGGTGTTGTACTGATCCTTTCTTTCAATGTGTCAAAGGCTTTCCGTTGTTTTCCTCCCCACTGAAACACCTGTTTCACACTTGTCAAAACGTGTAAAGGAGCTGCAATCAAAGAAAATTTAACAATAAACTTTCTCCAATTTACAATGACTTTGACCTTAGAGGGATCTATCTTTAATTCACCACCCCCTACAATATAACCCAAATAATTCAAAGATGTTCTGCCAAATTCACATTTTGACAATTTTACATAGAGATTTTCTCTTTTCAAAACGTCTAAAATCTACTTTACATGCTTTACATGTTCATCGCATGTTCTACTGAAAACAAGAATATCATCTAAATAGACTATTACAAAATCATCAATGAATGGCCTAAATACATCATTCATGACTCGCATGAATGTAGTTGGAGCGTTAGTTAAGCCAAAAGGCATAACCATTCATTCATAGATTCCTTGCCTCATTTTGAAAGCAATCTTCCATACATCTTGTTCTGAAACTCTGATCTGATGGTAGCCACTTCGCAAGTCCAATTTAGAGAAGTAAACTACATCTTTTAACTGATCTAACAAATCATCAATACAAGGAATAAGATAATGATTCTTTATTGTGATTTTATTTAATGCTCTAAAATCAATGCACATTCTCCATGAACCGCCTTTCTTTCACACTAACACAATAGGTGATCCTCACGGTGATGTGCTTGGTTGAATAAACCATTGATCGAGCAACTCCTGTACCTGCTTCTTTATCTCTACATTCTCTAGAGCTGATAACCTATACATTCCAATGTTAGGTAGTGGAGCATCTTGCTGCAAATGAATCTCATATTTTATCTCTCGCTTAGGTGGAAGCCCTTTAGGCTCTTGAAACAGAATATCATAATCGGAAACAACTTTAACTAGATCTGATTTCTATTTAGGATTACAGCCTTGCAATGCATCGGATTTATCAATATCCTTTTCTTTTACAATCATAAGTAAAAATTGATTACTTGAATTTACAATTCTTTTCATATGTCCTGGATTTGTGAGAGAGAAATTATCTTTGAGTTTATGAGCCCTTACAATATATTCAGTTCCATCCTTAGTGAGTTGATACTTATTTTCAGTTCGATAGAAGATAGCATTTCTATCATACAAGTATGGAAATCCTAATACAATTCCACATATGTCCAATGGGACTATGTCTAACTCAACCTCATCTTCAAACTTTGACCCAATAGCAAAATGAAGTTTACATCGTTTCGTAATTTGTAGCTTAGTTTTATCACACACCCAACCTAATGGATATGGACTTTTATGAGGTTTTGTTTCTAGACCCAACTTCTTTACAATTGCTTCAGAAATCAAATTAACTTGTGACCTGTTAGCCCCTGAGGTGTAGTGATGCTATTTTTAGTGGAAATGTCCCCTGTTTAGCTCCAACGGCCATGTCTCCTCTTGCTCCGCTTTGGCCATAAGTCGGACTTCAAAAATATTACTCTCACATCTATAATCACATCGGGTCCTAATCCAAATGGATCCAAAAATGCTCTCTAAGTCTTCAAAATCTCGTAAAATCATGCCAAAGATCAAAACAATAGCATGAGATGAGCCCTTAGAATGGCAGAAAAACACTATCAGGAAATGAAAACATTGAGAAAACAGTGAAAAACAGAGCAGCGGAGGCTTGAAAAATGAATGCACAACACCCATCAGATCTAGCCGATCAACGGTCTAGATCTAATCGGCAGAATTGCAATCGGCGAACACAACAAAGCAATCACCAAATGGCCAGGGGTTATCGTGATATGCGATTGCGATTAATCGCATCGCGATATTGCATTGGAGCTTCACATAGGAGCGAGATATATATATATATATTTGTGTGTGTGTGTGTGTGTGTGTGTGTGTGTGTGTGTGTGTGTGTGTGTGTGTGTGTGTGTGTGTGTGTGATGCAATTAGCCAGACCCGATGGCTATATAACCATTATTGTATAAGATTTGAGATCCGTCGAAAGGCATTTTCCTATGTATTTTGCATATTTTCATTATTTAACGAAATACAACGAAACAGCGCCGATGCAATCAAACCCAGACCTGAAGGGGTTTGGGAATGAAAATACATAATATTTAAATTCCGTCATGAGCCATTTTTAATGTATTTCCAATGTTTTAATGTATTTATAGAAAACAAAGGGACAGGCCATTTGCGACATGCGACGGTGATTGGGAACGGAACTAATAGCTTTGTTTTGGCTCTATTCATATTTTTAACATTCAACAGGTGAACTGAAATAATAGAATATATGGCCGTAAGGGGAAAAACAACAACGCACCATAGCTGAACCAACAGAAATGGTCATGGATCATCACTGGCATGAGTGAGCTACCTGACAGCGTGACAAAATTACCAGAATGTGGTTACCCTGCTGTTAGAAAAAGTGACCTCCAAGCTCATGTGTGTCTAGTCATGGCATCAAGTTGTTAAAAAGACAGAGAGGATATATTAAGACCTCTTGAGTCTCAGAGGGTTCGAGAGGATTGTAAAAAGCCTATAAATGGATGAAAGTTAGAAGTATCAGGGGTTCAAATTTTGGAGACTATGGAGACTCTGCTCCTCTCAGTGTCTCATCTTCATCCCAGTAATAAAAGCTTCTTTTGTTGTTATATTTTCAATCACCATCTTTTCCTCTGATCTAAGCTTACACTTGAATGGGTTATTCATGTTTTCTTCTCTATCGAATGCCAGATAACTGTCATCTTATCTCTGCATTGATAAATTAGATTTGTAAGCTTCATTTACTTTCTGTAGCCGGCCATTCACATGTGTTTATGTATGTATCTGCTGGTACAGTCAGGTTTCTCCATCTACTCATTGAATCTATAAACTATTGAGCATTAGTGGTTGAAAGCCTTGTCAAGCTGAGGGTGTTCATACATGTTTTGAGTGAAATAGAGTTGAAACGGTCATCTGACTTAATCCAAAGCCCAATCCATTCCAATAGTTCAAAGAACGATATTGAATATTTATATGTTTCCAAGCATCTCCGAGCTACAATCTAGGAGAGATTCCTGGAGTGCTAACATAATTGGCACCATTGCTGGGGAGAGGAGACTGAAGCTCATCTTCCCTGGGGGATGACACAGATCTAGCTTTGATGATAGACAAAGTCTAGACAATTTCTCGGTTGTAATCATCTATCTGGTGACTCTACTGGAATATGAACCTCTTGGTGACTCCACTTCATAGTTCTGGCTCAATTTGTGATGCATACTCAGAGAAATCCTCAAAATCCACAAGCTGACCCAGTATCTGACCCTGAAAAAAATCATCAAAGAAAGAAAGACATTGTAGGAAGGAGCATCAAGTTTAGGTAGCTCTAAAAAATATTCTATATCTCTTCAAGAAAATCTTGTAATAGAACAAATACATATTGAGAGTATAGCATCTAATACTAGCAGTGAAGAAAATCTTAGAGATTCATAGAGCTCCTTATTCTTCAGTTTCTCCTTATGTTCTAAGCCTGAAGGAAGCCTCTCCTCCTATCCATCATACTCCTTTAGTCCTATCAGCCACTCCTCAAACCTTTGTCATTCAGACTTCCAGTCCCCTCATAGCCACCACAGTTATGGCAAGTCCACAAGCACCTACCAAAATGGAAAGAATCATAGCTGCTAGGTATGGACCCCTAGTATTGCCCACTCCTTTGAATGCCATGCCTACCGGAGAATATCATAAGTATAGGCCTAAGTTCACTAGGACTAAAGGTGTTTCAGCTAAGGAACATCTTGAATCATTCTATAGCTATGTTGATAACCTGGACATTAGTGAAGATGATGTATGGATGAGAGTCTTTGTCCAAAGTCTAGATGGAGAGGCTAGAAAATGGTTCAAAGAACTGGCCCCAAGTTCTATAGAAGATATTGAGGCTTTAGATGATGCATTCCTAAAGCATTGGGGGGATAAGAAGGATCTACTCTACTACCACACCGAGTTTGGGAACTTAAAAAGTGAAAATGGTGAGTTGTTGTCTAATTTTAATAAGAGGTTTAACAGTATGTACAGCAAGATACCAGCTAAAGTAAAACCCACCACTACCTCTGCTAAACTCACCTTTGCCAATGCCATTGATTCTGACTTCTGTCTATTGTCGAGGGAGAGACGATGTGCTACCTTGGTTTATATGCAGGACACAACCTTGGAAGTAGAATCAAACATCATGGCTATAGAGAATCTCAAGGGAAATGTTGATAGAAGGAGATAGAGGGGTGAGTCTTCATCATCTTCAAATCCCAAGATAGATAAAATGACCAATATGATAGAGTCATTACCCTATGAAATATCTAAATTAAAGGCTGAGCAACACCTTGGGAAAGGAAGAGTTCCTAATACCTTTGCTCCTAGAAATCCAAATCCATATAGAAGAGCTAATGAGCAGTTACAGATTTTGCAAAGAAGCAAAGATGTCAATGAAGACCAAAGGGTAAAGACCCCTTTCCAGAATGTAGTCATGGAAGAAGAGAAGTTTGAAGAAGATGATCATATCCATTGCCTAGAATACAAAGGTAGTGTCTCCTTTTTTACCTCAGCTGCCTATGAAAAGTCATTATTCAATGACCAGATCAGCCAAGAGTGGGATGGTGGAGCTGTTTTGCAAACTACTAATCAACACAAATATAATCTAAGGTTGAAGATGAATAATGCCAAGGAAACTCCCATTTAGAGAGTTGTTGTCCCTGTAATACAGCAAGCTAAAAAGAAGAAACGACCAGCAGTTGATCCTATCATCCTCAAAGCTCCAGCTCACAAGCTAAGAGGCCTCGACAAGTCTCCTTCTCCTTTCATTTTTGAATCAGAAATTCAGAAGCTAAGCATACCTATACCTCTTATTGAACTAGTGAAGAATGATTCCTTCAAGAGATCTATCCTCGAGGCCCTTGAGCCTAAAACCATCCAAGCCCCCACTGACTATGTAAATCTACAAGATGACAAACCAGTTGTTGTTCTCATCCCAATGATTGAAAATTGTGATGGCAGTGCCCCATCATTCTATGTATCTTTGATTATTCATGACAAATTCCTTCACAATTTCCTTCTGTACACAGGAGATAGCCATAATATAATGCCCAAGGCTATCATGGATGAGTTGGGTCTTGATATTACTAAGTCTTATGATGACCTGTTTACTTTTGACTCTAGAAAAGTGAAATGTTTGGGATTAATCAAAGACCTAGTCATCACCTTGTCTCAGCTGCCCATGAAGAGCATAGTGATGGATATTATGGTAGCAGATGTACCCCCAAATTTTGGCATGTTTCTCTCCAGAGGTTGGATCAAGAATTAAGCGGAACATTGCAAAATGATATGTCCTGTGCTACTATCCTAGTTTTTGGAGGTGAGAGTAGGAGATTATACAGGGAAGCTTAGTTGGATTATATAGTTAGTGATGAAAGGAATCCCACTAATCATCCCATCTATGTTGTTGACACTGATTTTGGAGCCTGTATTCTTCATATTTAAGAATCCCATTTCGCCTCCATGCAGCTTAAGAAATCGGTTTGCCATATCACAAAGGAAGAAGGCCCACAAATTTGGGACATGTTCTTTGATGGAGCTTGCTCTAAGGAAGTTGTAGGGGCAGACATAGTCCTTGTGTCCCCCACACAAGAATGCATTCATTTATCTTTCATGTTAACTTTTTAGGTCACAAATAACATAGCAGAATATGAAGCCTTGATACTGGGCTTAAATGCTGCTAAAGAAATGGACATCAAAGGTCTGAAGATGTTTGGAGACGCAGACCTTATCATTCAGTAGGTCAACAAAACTTTCCAAGCAAAGCATCCAAGGCTGAAAGCATACAGAGATGATGTATGGAAGCTCAAGGACTCTTTTAATATTTTAAGCATTTCTTACATCCCAAGAATGAAGAACCAGCTTGTTGATTCCCTTGTTGTGTCTGCTAGCATGTTTATTACTCCTTTTCCTCCTAAATTGACTTATGAAGTTCAAGCGAAATATAGACCATCTCTACCTAACAATGTCAAATACTAGAAAGTTTTTGAATATGATGATGAAATTAATAAGTTTTTACAAGTCATTAATGAATTTTCTGAAATGCACATCGACCAAGAAAACGAAACCATTGAATAATGCAACCAGTCCAAGCTAAAGGATGAGATTGATCAAGACAACATTGTTTAGCTACCTAGTAACCATATACCCAAAGGATTGGTGCCCCTAGAGAAGATGTTTGATCATAATGATGTACCTTATAAGCCTGACAAAAAAGAAAATGAGTCTGTTGTTCATAAACATAATTTAGGGGGTCTAGCCCATCCAAAGTACATAAATCTATCCACTCACTTGTCTTCTACACAGAGTTCCGAGTATTGCACCCTGATGAAATAATTTGCTGATATTTTTGCTTGGGAGTACAGTGAGCTTAAGACCTATGACACCAACATCATTCAACATAGATTCCACTGGAGAAAAACACCATCCCTTTTAAGCAGAAATAAAGACCTATCAGCCCTCTCTTATTTCCTTTGATCGAAAAGGAAATCAAGAAGTTGTTGGATGCCAAGATCATAGTTCCCCTAAGGTATTAAAAGTGGATAGCTAACCTTGTGGTAGTAAGAAAGAAGAATGCAGAAATCAGGCTTTTTGTTGACTTCAGGAATATGAACAAATGCTCTAAAAAAGACAACTACCCCCTGCCTAAGCTGGAACACTTGCTGCAAAAAGTTTTAGGGGCTAGAGTCATGTCTTTCCTAGATGTATTTTCAAGTTAAAATTAGAATGACGTACATCTAGAAGATCAGGAAAAGACCACCTTCACTATGCCTTGGGGCACTTTCATGTACACCAAGATGCCTTCCGAACTAATGAATGTTGGGGCTACTTTTCAGAGGGCCATGGACATAGCCTTTGTGGGAGAGAAGGACAAGTTTGTCCTTATTTACCTTGACGACATAAAATTCTTTTCCAGCAGTCACAAGGACCATTTTCAGCATTTGAAGAAGGTGATTCTAAAGTGCAGACATTTTGGAATTTCTATAAACCCAAAGAATTCACAATTTTCTCTAGAAGAAGGCAAACTGCTAGGACATATTGTTTCTACTGAAGGTGTGAAGATCAATCTAGCAAGAGTTCAAACAATTCAAACATTATCAATCCCAAGGTCAAAAAGGAGCATTCAATATTTCCTGGGTAAGATTAACTTTTTCGGGAGGTTTATTCGAAACTTTTCAAAGCTAGTGAAGCACATCACTTCCATGCTGAAGAAAGGATCAGAAATAAAATGGACAGATGGTGCAAGAAACTCTTTTGAATCCATCGAACAAGCTATCATGGAAGCTCCCACTATAATCAGCCCAGATTATACCAGGGAGTTTTATATCTTTTCTTTTGCCTCTTATGATACACTTGCAGCAGTTCTATTGCAAAAAAATGATGAAGGTGTAGAACACCTTGCGGCCTTTTTCAACAAAACTCTGAGGGACGTTGAACTAAGCTATGACCTTATTGAAAAACAAGCTTATGCTCTCATAAATCTTTAAAGGCATTCAGAATTTATATTCTTCATTCCAAAGTGGTTGCATATGTACCTTTAGCCTCAGTAAAATACATCCTAACTCAGCCAACTATTGATGGAAAGAGAGCTAAATGGATTTCAAAATTCATAGAGTTCAACATAGAGGTGAAGCCCACCAAGTTTGTCAAAAGCCAGTGCTTGGCTAAGCTTATGGCTGAGGAAAATTGCAGTTTGTTAGACATCAATTGCATGGGTTCAAATTAAGGTGGTGAGTGGACAGAGGAAGTAGCAGAAGAGCAACAACAGAATCCGTATTTGGCTGAAAATATAGCCACCTATGAATGGTATTCCAGTATAGTTCATTTTTTGCAGAAGCTAGAAGTCCCTCTAGGGCTTAGCTCAAGTCAAGCCTAGGCCATTAAGCTCAGATCAGCCAAATTCTAAATTAATGAAAACCTGTTCTATTGGAAAGACCCATTAGGGATCCTCTTAAGATGTCTAGGCAAAGGACAATCTGTGGAAGTCACACACCAGTTCCATTCTAGCATTTGCGGAGTGCATCATTTTTGGAAAAACACGGCCCACAAGATCCTGAGAGTGGGTATTATTGGCCCACTTTGTTCTCTGATGTGTTTTCTTTTTTGAAGTCATATGACAAATGTCAGAGGTTTTCAGGAAGACAATAGCTAAAATCTCTACCCTTGAAGCCAGTACACATCAATAGTCCCTTCCAGCAATGGGGCTTGGACTTCATAGGTGAGATCAATGTGCATTCCAGTGGCCATCACAAATGGATGTTGGTAGCCACTGATTATTTCACCAAATGGATTAAGGTTGTACCCACTAAAAATGCTAATCATCAGGTTCTCATGAAGTTCTTGAATGAGAATATTTTCACTAGATTTGGTTGTCCAACCAAACTAGTCACTGATAATATAGCAACTTTCAGGGTAGAAGAATTGGTGGAAATGTGTGAATCCATGGGCATTCAATTGGTGCATTCTACATCATATTATCCTCAAGGTAATGGCCTGGCAGAATCATCTATCAAGAGTCTTGAAAGGATAATCAAAAAACTATTGGAGGACAGCAAAAAGGACTGGGATTCCAAGTTGAAGTTCATTATGGGCTGACAGAGTTACCAACAAGAATTCCATAGGAAATTCTCCATTTAAGCTGGTTTATGGCACTAATATTGTTTTTCCTATACAGCTGATTCTCCCTATGGCCAAATTCTTGCAAGAAAAATAGGATGAGGAGAATGACATAGCAAGGAGAATAAGTTGGTTGAATTAGAGTAGATCAGAGGAAAAATGGTTGAGAAGTCGAGAATCGATCAGAAGAAGAGCAAAGAAACCTTTGATAGAATGCCAAAGGTGGAAACTTTTCAGGTTGGTGACTGGGTTCTCAAATGGGATGCATTGAAGGAAAAGAAGGGAAACCATGGTAAATTTGATGCCTTATGGACAAGACTGTTTGTCATTGCTCAAGATCAGATAAGCAATATTTTCATTCTGCATAATTTGTAGGGGGAAGGTGTCTTTGATGACCTAGTCAATGGGTAGTATTTGAAATTTTACTTCATATGAGGCTTTAAGGCCTTAATATTGTAATAGGTTTTTCAATTTTTGTTTTTATGCAAATAAACTCCTTGCCCAATGGAACACTAAGAGATAAGTTTGTTTTGGTTGTTCCTGGAAAGGCAATGGTCTATAGTTCTTGAAACCTCATAGGGAGGCTTTCATCCCCAGAAGGAGCTAGTGTTAGCCCCTGAGGTGTAGTGCTACTATTTTTAGCGGAAATGTCCCCTGTTTTAGATCCGAAGGCCACGTCTCCTCTTGCTCCACTCTGGCCATAAGTCGGACTTCAAAAATATTACTCTCTCATCTATAATCGCATCGGGTCCTGATCCAAATGGATCCAAATATGCTCTCTAAGTCTTCAAAATCTCATAAAATCATGCCAAAGATCAAAAAAATCGCATGAGAAGAGCCCTTAGAATGGTAGAAATAAACTATCGGGAAATGAAAACATAGAGAAAACAATGAAAAACAGAGCAATGGAGGCTTTAAAAATGAATGCACAGCAGCCGTCAAATCTAGCCAATCAACGGTCTAGATCTGATCGGCAGAAACGCAATCGGGCAACACAATAGAGTGCTCACCAAATGGCCCGGGTTATCATGATATGCGATTGCAATTAATCGCATTACGATATCACATTGGAGCTTCACAAAGGAGCAGGATATATATATATATATATATATATATATATATTATATATTATAAGATATAGATATAGATATAGATATAGATATAGATATAGATATAGATATAGATATAGATATAGATATAGATATAGATATAGATATATATATATATATATTATATATATGAATATGATGCACTTAGTTGGTCCGATGGCTATATAACCATTACTGTATAAGATTTGAGATCCGTCGAAAGGAATTTTCCTATGTATTTTGCATATTTTTCGTTATTTAATGAAATACAATGAAACAACGTTGATGCGATCAAACCCGGACCCAAAGCGGTTTGGGAATGAAAATCTATAATATTTGAAGTCTATCATGAGCCATTTTTTAATGTATTTCCAATGTTTTAATGTATTTCTAAAAAACAAAGGGACAAGCCATTTGTGACATGCGACAGCGATTGGGAATGAACCCGATAGCTCTGTTTTGGCTCTATTCGTATTTTTAACCGTCAACAGGTGAACTGAAATAACAAAATATATGGTCGTAAGGGGAAAAAAATAGTGCAACACAGCCGAACCAATAGAAATTGTCATGGAGGATCGCTGGCACAAGCGAGCTACCTGACAGCACAACAAAATTACTAGAATGTGGTTACCCTGTTATTATAAAAAGAGACCTCCGAGCTCATGTGTGTCTAGTCAAGGCATCAAGTCATTAAGAAGACAGAGAGGATATATTAAGACCTCTCAACACTCAGAGAGTTCAAGGGCATTGTAAAAAGCCTATAAATGGCTGAAAGTTAGAAGTATCAGGGGTTCAACTTTTGGAGACTGTGGAGACTCTGCTTCTCTCAGCATCTCATCTTCATCCCAGTAATACAAGCTTCTTTTGTTGTTATATGTTCAATCACCATATTTTCCTCTATTCTAAGCTTACACTTGAATGGGTTATTCATGTTTTCTTCTCTATTAAATGCCGAATAATTGTCATCTTATCTCTGCGTTGATAAATTAGATTTCTAAGCTTCATTTACTTTCTGTAGCTGGCCATTCATATGTGTTTATGTATGTATCCATTGGTACAGTCAGGTTTCTCCATCTATTCATTGAATCTATAAACTATTGAGCATTATTGGTTGAAAGCCTTGTCAAGTTGAGGGTGTTCATGCATGTTTTGAGTGAAATAGAGTTGAAATAGTCATCTAAATTGATCCAAACCCCAATCCATTCCAATAGTTCAAAGAACGATATTGAAGATTTATATGTTTCTAGGCATCCCCGAGCTACAACCTAGGAGAGCTTCCTGGAGTGCTAACATGACCCACTATCAAATAAAGCATCGATTTTAGTATGCTTAGAAATGACTGTAATATGAAATAGCTCATTTCTTTTCCTCTCATCATTATCATTATCAACATAATGCGAAGAAGTACTTGTAGATCCTTTAGAATCTTTACCTTTTATACCTATAGCTGTAATCGTTGTTTCGTCACCTGAATCTGATCCCATGTCCTTTTTAATAGCACCAACATTCTTTCTCTCTTTACTCCCAAACTTCTTAGGCTTCAATTCTGAATGTAGTGACTAGCAGTGTGCCTTATCATGTCCTTCCTTCTTACAATGAGTGCATGAAGGTTTATCTTTCTTCACAGTGTTTGTTTTCTTCTCCTTCCATTTAAGTTTCTTCTTGCTTTTATTCTTTCTTTCAATAGGTTTGGATGATTTCCCAACATCTTGGGTTACATTTTTTCCTCTAGATTCTAGATAAGTTGCTTGAATCGATACATCATCTAAGCTAGTCGGATTAAACATAAGTATGGTATGCCTCAAATAACTATGAATAACATCTATTTTTTTCAACAATGTCTTTGGTGAGTCCAATGATATGTCTAATGTTAAAGCTCTCTTATGGAATTCCTGGGTATAACTTTGAACACTTTGACCTTTTAATTAATGTAGTTTTTGTCAACTCATCATTGCTTGTTGCGTATAAGCCAAAGGATAAAATTTATTTTTAATAGAAGAAACAAATTCATTCCAAGTTGAAATGATTTTACCATGTTTTTGGAGATCTTCTTGTGTCTTGCCTTCCCACCATACAAGTTTGGTTCCTCCAAGTCAAAGGCTAGCAAGCTGGATCTTCTTCCTTTCTGAAACAACTTTCTACACCCTGCAATATACTTCAATTTGCCTTATCCAATTATCAAGCTTTTCAGCAATAAGTTCTCCATCATAAACTGGCAAATCAAATTTTACATCTAATTTGATCAAAGAGGATTTCTTCCTTTTCTTCTTAGAAGGACTAGATTTATGAGAAGAAGAGGATGATGATGATGATGATGGTGATGATGGAGGAGCGGGTCGAGGAAACATTCCTCCCTTTCCCTTATCTTCTTGATCTTTAGGTGACGAAGTTCCTTCATCTTTGTTCTTCTTAAACTCATGATACATGTCTTCCACCATTGCACGTATCGTCATGAAACTATCCAAGAATTGAGATTCTAACCCAAGTGCAGTTTAATCTGCCATCCTTCCTTTTGAAAAGACCCTTCCAATCTATAGATTTGCCTCAACAAGTTCACCTTCACCTCGTCTGAGCCTCAACCTAGTAAGCATTCAAATCTTCACACAAACTTGTCAAACCTTAAAAACCTTGCTACTCTGATACCACTTGATCCATTAATGAAAAAGGTATTATAGGCTATGTGTGAATTCTCTTATGTTACTTAGTGCAACGGGTGGAAAATATTGTGAATAACATAAACACATAAACAATTTGAAAATACATTCAAACACGTCAACACAACCAAATTTAATAAAGGAGTTCACCAGACTTTCTGGCTATGTCTCCTGGTCCTTTTGCTTCCAATGTTGACCTCTTTATTTTATCTTCAAAATGTTGTTACAGGTATGAGATCGAAAATAGAGTCTCAAATAAGAAATGGACATCACCATTGCATTTAGTTCAAAATTTCGAGTCAAATGAGTATAAACTCGACCATATTTGGCCACTGTGACCTCCAGAGCCCCTAGAATGGTCCAAAACCACCTCTGTCCCTACAAAACCACCCTCTATTTGGCAAAAACCACCTCGGCCTGCATAAAACCACCTCGGAATGTTTTTTGGTCATAGGGCAGGTTCGGCACCTGCAATGGTTTATTAAAAAATTAGTGGCTTGGCTAACCAATTCCCACCGTTCGGCATGTTGGTTAGCAGAGTTATGTGAAGACATTTGTATATAAGGTTTTGGAAGGTCAAGGGTTCGAAATCCCCACCGACCATTCCGTCATTATACATTGGATATGAGATATGATTTGTGTTAACTCCGTTGTTTCGTTGGTTATGTTTCAGTGATATGGTATTCATATACCATATGTGGTTGCAATCTGCAGTGAATGTGGGATAATGCGATAACCGAAAATCAAAGGATAGGCAGTCGTGGGGTTGACCCCGACTGTCCAGCCTTTTTCTGACATAATCCCCGACACATGATAAATATAGTCTCATCATATCCATTACCAAGTCCGACAGTAGCCCAACCGGTAAGCTAATTCTAGTGAATTCGTTGCCACTTTGGGAGGTTAGGGGTTTGATCCTCCCTGACCCCAAAATTTTGGTATTTCATGCAAACATTGAGTAAATCTGGGCTGCCACGTGTCAGCACCAGATTGGCTTGTGTGAACCAATCACAAATTGCCACGTCACCTTCTCTGCTAACATCATCTAGGACCCATGGCTCATTCCCGGGTTGACACGCGTCCTGCTGACGTAGGCATTGACCGTTGACTTTTGACTTTTGACTTTTTTGCCCTAGTTTTCCACAAACTTTGACTCTCTCTAACTTCTCCATCCGGACTCGGATTTACATGTCATTCACACCATTGGAATCGTATCGATGAGCACTTAGACTTGATCCCACTTTCATCTGCATTTGAAGACTTTGATCTGGAGTCAAAACTGAATCCATTTTGGATCATGTGGAGGAACAATGCTTTGCTCGATATATTCCTTGCTCTTTAACAAACCCCCCCACACATATTTTCTCTACACACCCTTTCTCCTTCCTTCGCATATGTATTTTGCCCCCCTTGATTACATAAGAAACCTAGAAGGGATCCATCCAACTAATTAGACACTACTCATGACGTCTAGTCCTATATGTTATAACTGTATTTAACTCAGATCCTATAGTTATTCATGTATTAGTGCTACATTGATAGCTATTAATTTAACTAAGATATTTACTACAATAGTTTTCTCTGAGTCAACACTATCATTTATGCTTTGGAATTATTTCAAAAATTCTAATAGTGACACGAGTGTTTGCAATAATTTTTTCCTCATGCTATTCAATAAGTTGTGTTTCCACAAGCAATGTTATTGTCATCTCGGCCTTCTTATTTGTCAAAGTTATGTGCAGTGTACCCTTATTTTTTTAATTAATTCTTAACTTTACCATCGCTTGCACTTCTGCACTCTACATAATCAAAGAAAATCATTTATAAATGAAATTAACTATCAGTTGTTATGAATAACTCTTTAAAAAACTCCCTCGCACACAATTTATTCACACACCTTTTCTCCCACACTTCTTGCACACCCTTTCTCCACACAGAAAAATAGTAGGAATTTCATATTAAATTATATACAAAATCTTTGTTTCGCATATTTGTTTATAACACGCACCTCTCCCTCCTCTCCCCTCCCCTCCCCTCATGCTTATGTAAGAGACCTGTAACCTCATCAGTTCTGCATCATTTGGGAAAGCACTCACTAATGAAATTAACCTCTTTTGTCCATGTCTCAGCTCCACATATTAAATTAGCCTTGTGTAGAGAAAGAAAGGTTTACTCGATATATTATCTACTCTTTAACAAACTCCCCCGCACACAATTTCTTTGCACACCCTTACTCATTTTTCCGCATATTTTTTTAGCCCCTCCCCGAATGTAACCAACCTATAAGGTCACCAGTTGTGGCATCATTAAGCACAAAAATAGTAGTGTCAGGAATAACAGTGGCAGAGCACTCACTAACAGAAAAACCACTCACAAAATTAGCACATTTTTTATTTGAAAATGATTCGTTGTACATTGATAAATATCGAAAATAAATTTCCCTCCACCAAGGGAATTATGTCCCACCACAGCTTGCTTGGGCAATCAAAAATTAGATAAGATGTTCATAAATTAGAAAAATATTTTTGAATTTATAGGAAAATAGAAATATTGAACATTTTCTCAAAAATTTTGGTTAAAACTGCAAGAATGCAGCAAAATAATCAAGAGTTAATGCACCTTGACTGTGTAGGGAATGCAATAGTCCCTGACAAGTTAGGGACTAATAAAAGTAAATGATCAAACACATTAAGGAAGTGGTTTTTAGATTTTGGCCTTGTAGTGAATGAGAATGATTTTTTTTTTCAAAAATGAAGTGAAGTAGGATATACACTATGTTTCGGTAAAAATTTATAGTTGATACATAATAACCATATTTTACTCATATACATAGGCTAATTATGATTGTCCAATCAGCGAAGCATGTTCAACACCTAATTAATGAACCAAAATGATGTTTTGCTTCATGTAGATGGATGAGTTATTGTTAAAGGTACATGAGTTATTTGTTTGTCTTGCTATTGACTTAATGGTACATAGACACGGCATTGGAGTCGCATTATTGCTACACTTGAGATTAGGTTATGAACTTATACAAGGATTGGACACCTAAGGTTTTGTTGTGGTGAGTTGTTTTTTTTTAAATGTTGTTTTAATTTGTGAAGTATTGAAGAGGAATTGGTATGTATTTTGTTATGTTGATAGTCGTCTCTATTTTGGAATAGGGTTTTCTGAATTTTAATTTAATTATTAATACTTATCAAGTAGATGGTAGGGATTTAACCTCCACTAAATATTCTAGAATATTCTTAGTAGCATACATAAGTCAAAGGTTGAATTTTTTCTCCAAAGTAGATATGCTCTTTTTGTCCTTTTAATTAATTTGATAGTAGTGTTTTTGGCATGTCGTATTGATAAGTCATGGTATTGTAACAAAGCCTATTTACAAATTAGAAAACTCCATGATAAAGTTGGAATAAATTTCCATGAATAAAAATATTGTTCCATGTTTTTCAAATTTATAATTTTATATATATTTAACTATATATTATTTTTTATAATTAATGATAATAATATAAAACAACGTTTATAATTTTAGTTAATTTTTTAATTTTTTTTAAATTTTAGTAGTGTGAGGTAGATGATCAAATAAATTGTTTTGATACTTATTACAAAGTGATACTTAGATGCATTTATCAATCATTTTAATTTAAATGACTAAACTACTAAATATATAATATATGAATCAGATTTATTGTATGTTAGTGTTACCAATAATTATTAATTTTTAATAAAAAAATATTTTTATTATTTGAAAATATTTTATAAAATAAATTAACTAAAATACTTATAAGTAATAAGTTTCCATAAATAATCGCCTTGGACCTGGTCAGACCTAGTTGTTAGAGGTCGTGTTTAACCGTTCCTCAATCAAAGTTAGCTATTGGAATGGCCTGCTGTCCCTATTTAACTCATTGCTCAGATCGGATCTTCAACTTGTCCTGATGATGAACCACATTGGTTGGTTCGAAACGTGTTGACAAATGATTTGTTATGTGATTTTGCCGAAATTATTCTCTCAAACAAGATTATGGATCACAGAAATCTGAATTCTTAAATAAATTCTATCAAAATAAAAATATAACATTAAATTACTTATATAATTTGTTGAATTACTCATTCATAATATTTTAATAATTTTCCAAATTGAAATAAGCCACACAATAGGCAGGTTGATAAAAAACTTCCATATACATCACATGGGCCATTTCATGGCCAAATATCAGTTGGAGCCATTGGTTTGTTTCCATGAGAAAAGAAAAGCACATGTGACACCCACATCACCTTGCCTAGCAAGGGCCAAACCATTCCAAACAATTGCCTTGGAATTATCCCGGTGATAAGCAACAATTAAATATATATTATGATCGGCCTCAAAGATTTTTCTGTCACCCACCGCCACAAGTATGAAAGGTGGAAATTATTAGAATTGGAGGTCCACGTGATGGAGGTACACAGCTTGTCAGATCCATGCTAAACTAAAACCTACATGCCATGTTGCTACAGCCATCAAAGCCAAAAATATGCAGACAAATTCTCACTATTACACAGAAAAATGTTTGGTAAGAATTTGAAGAGACAGCTCATCGGTGTATAATTTGACTGCACTCATTGCATCGGTGTATAATTTGACTGCACTCATTGGGGCTAAGATTAAAGTCAAATCAATGTTGGGACATTATTTAAATTTTGGAATATTTTAAAATTTAATATCTATATGTGTTGGTTTATTTTAGAATACTTCTCGTATTATTTTAAATTAATTATCAATAATTATTAGGAAAATAAAGATTTAATTTCCATGAAATATGTTGGAATATTTGAAAGTTAATATTTATTTTTAAGTTATATTTTTTTAATTTTTTTCAAATTAATTAATTAAAAAAATGTCATATCAACACATATATATTAAGTATGTGATATTGGTAACCATAATATTGACTTAGGGTATTGAAACAGAGCCAGTGAGAGAAATCTTCTAACTGAAAAATTTTTTAATTAACTTTATATTTTTTTTTCTTCAATATATTATATCATAAAAATAATTATTTATATTTACTTTAAATTATTATTTTTCCTTATTTGCCAACTATTTAATTTATATAACTAATATTTAAATATTTTAAAATCAATCAAAATATCCCAACATCCATAAACTTTATCAAACATATAAAAACTAATCACCACAAACATATAAAAACTAATCACCAATCTATAAACTAATCACCACAAACATATAAAAACTAATCACCAATATAGAAGTAAGCACAAGAAATCCACAATCAACCATCCATAAACTTTCTCAAACATATAAAAACTAATCACCCATCTATAATATTTATAGAAGTAAGCACAAGAACTCCACAATCAACAACCATGGATCAAAGTAGAGGATCAAAATATGGGAAACACTGTGGTTCATAGAATGAGTCCAAAGAACAAGTGATGGCCTAACAAAAAAGGAGTCAAAGAATAGTAGACTCACCGATCATGTCGTTGATGGACCAGATCGTCGACAAAGCATCAGTGAATCTCTCATCCACGTCATCAAGGACACTTTCTATGAACCTTACATCGACAATAATATTCTTTTCTTATGAGTGAATCTCGCATCTACGTCATCAAGGACACTTTGTATGAACCTTACATCGACAATAATATTATTTTGTCATTAGCCAATAAAAACATCACAGAGCCGACTGTAAATGAGGTGGATTTTAATTGTTTATTGACCAGCAGACCGACATGATGAAACACGGAAGTGAATGAGACCAACATTAAATCATTTTTTTTTATTTTTGATAGAATGAGAATAATATGATATTAATAGACTTTTGAAGTGTAGATTTGCTAGTTTGTGTGGGGTTTAGTTTTCATTAGGTTACAAGTTCAAATTTCATAGAAAGTGGTTGAGGAGTAGAAGTCATTTTGGGAAAATTAAATTTCTCAAGAGGTATCCAGTCTTGACCTCATACAAATCTGGTGATAAGCATCCCATCGTGGATGGATCAGTCTTCTTCCAACCTCCCTCTCGTGATAAGCATCCCATCGTGGATGGATCAGTCTTTTCCAACCTCCATCTCGTGATAAACATCCCATCATGGATGAATTGGTCTTATTCCAACCAATAAGCAAGGTGACCCCGACCTAAATTCAACCTAGTTAGAAAAAAATGATATTAAATAAATAAGATAATAAAACAATTATAGTATTTAATATCTACTAATTAATGTTACCTCGATGAATTGGTCTTATTCCAACCAATAAGCAAGTTGACCCGGACCTAAGTTCAATCTAGTTAGAAAAATGATATTAAATAAATAAAATAACAAGATAATAAAACAATTATAATATTTAATATCTACTAATTAATGTTATTTAATATTGCCCATCATTAAGAAAATGTAAAAATAATACAATTAAAAAACTGATTTTTTTAAATATATTTTTTAAGAAATTTAATGTAAAATAAAATTAAAAATTAACACAAAACTTACACTATTTAAATTTAAATATTTTTATTTTATAAAATGTAATTAAATACAAAACAAATATTAATAATAAACTCATAATCACCTAAAATTTTATTAAATAATGCATTGTATATAGAATTAATTATGAAAATACACAAATTGGTACCCAAGAAGTTTTATGGATATATGAAATATGTAAACATATCTTGCCTTCTTCCAATATATCAATTACTTATAATGTGAGATATTTTACAAAAATTAAAATTGAGCTATATTGTTTGCTGTTTCTAATATTTTTATATTCATACACATGATATAAAAAATATTTCTTAGTGTTAGTCTTTTACATTTTAATCAATTCATATAAATGAAAAATAAAGATAATAAATAAATATTTTTTTTTAATTTTAATAAATTAAAAATGTTTGGTTTCGAAATAAATAAATATTTCATTTTCTTTAATTAATAAAAAATATATTATTTTGTTGGTTTATTTGCTATGTTTGTGGTTATGGTATTATAGTTTGAGAATTAAAAAAATATATATATATTCAATTTTATATATCATTAAAATATGAAATTGTATGAGGGGACTTTACTTAAGGAACTTCTAACATATCATATGCCTTCATACTAAACAATATCTCTAATTTGACTACATACTGGAAAATATCTTTAAAATTCACATCATTTAACCCCTTACCAATATGAACCCAATGCACCTTCCCAATTTAAAAAACCCTACCCGCACTAGATATTGTAGGTATCCATTTTTTCATTAACATTTTTTTTACTCCTTTATATTTTTTCATTAACTTTGAGCTTCATTTTTTATACGTGTCAATATAAAAACCCTTTACCCCCTAATATATACTCAATATGTTATATCATTTTTTCCTCAATATATATCCCACAATATAAATGTACATGGTATGGTATTGCTGCCCCAATGAAGCCCCCGAGGTTTCAACTCTTTAGGAAGGATATATATAAACTATCTTGCACTCCTTTTCAACCAAGCTTGTGCTCATCAACTAAAATGAGTCCTAAGAACAAACAAGAGAACAATAAATCATAAAAGTACCATATGTTAGTGTCTTTTGTAGCCTTATGTGTGCAAAGATGTGCATAATATCAAACAATGCACATGTAATGGAAGCTACAAATAGGTATGCCTTAAATATAGGTAGAAATCATTAGATAACTAGCAATATGATCTTTAGGTACCTGCAAGGCACTCATGACTTTGTTATTTCCCTTATGGAGATGCAAGAGATAAGCTTCATATTAATGGTTTATTGATGTTGATTGGGTAGGGGATATGGAAAATGAAAAATACACAAGTGCATATATATTTATGATGCTTGAAGGAGTTATGAGTTAGAAGAGTAAGAAGTGTAGAAATTTTGAATAATTTAACACATATTCAATGGAGATTATCCTGATCATGTACTATTGCGGAAAACATACACAATACATAAGCTCCTCTACGTTGATCATCAATATAGCAGCATCAATAACAATTAAACATTAAGAGCATTCACACATTAACACAGTATGTATCCCGGGGAAAGCATCTCGCTAAAAACCCCAACTA
>APFE031012271.1:252609-305923 GCA_000404065.3 Pinus taeda | reverse complement strand
GTCCCTGTTACCCCTGTTTTCGTACATTGGAGGATACATTCCGGGACCTGTGAGCAGTGACATAGCCTAAAAACACTTGCATTATGTTCCCCTGAGTATGTACTTCATGTTCCATGAAGACACCTTCTGCAAATTGTCCCTGAAAAGTGCCCTTTTTCCATTGGCGAAGGTACACAGTGTCTTATCCGCACCAATCACTGAGATCCTCAAAAAGGGGCGCACCCATTGGCGCTCTGTCCTAGAACAACACTCGCGCCAACTAAGTTTGGTAATGATTTTTGCCAAACGCGCACCCATATGTTTTTTCCTTTTAGATCATGAAGTCTTTTGAGGGAAAAAATCCATCTGATAGAGGTCAAGAGTCATCATCTATCCTTGAAATCTATCCTCAGTAGCTTTTCGTAGATAATGTCGATCCACAATGGGCGTCCTGGTGCATTGAATCTTCCTCCCTTCTCCATTTATAAAATTCTATCGTCATGCATTAGACAAGGGAGTTCTGGAGTAATGCTAGTTGTGATTATGCTTGTCTAGAGTGATAGTAAGAGTCTTGAAGCATAGGGAGGTTATGCTGCCGGAATCTTGAGAGAGAGAAGGTCTATTGCAAGGCATACATAGCCGCTCGCCCAGCCAGAGAATAGGTTCAACGTCAGAACCTTGGTTGTATCTTTCTCTGCCTATTATTCATTAATAAACGACTGCTATTATGGTTCCAATCTCATTGCCTATTATGATGTTTGATTTATTTCCTTTCTGACTGAAATATAGTTGTACTTTGGTGGATTTTATGCTTGTAGTTGTCTCAGTCTTTGCATGTGCAGGTGTCTGTCCACGAGGATCGTTAGGATTGTGACTTGCTGAAGTAAGGGAGCCGGAGAGTCAACTCTACTTCGACATTTGCATTGGATTCCAGGTTGGTCTTCGTAATCCACCTTTTAGTATACAACTAGGAACTTGCATAGCAACGTGAATTGATTGTTGCTAGACCCATTTTGGGCTAGTGGGATCTTCTCTGTCTGCAAAGGGATTTACCTATTTAACACAAACTTGAGAACTAACTAGCAACATACTTGTGTGATTGATCATGAAGGTCACACAATTTCAACAGGATGTCGAGAGACTGACAACCAAAACTACACAAGGTACAATCTAGGCTATCAGGAGGCTAACTGACCACTAGAACTATGTGATGCATAGTCCAGCCTGGCTTGCTGAGAGCTAAAATTACGTAATGCACAATTTTAGTCAGCAGTGACATACAACTAGCAAATTGCATTGCTCAGTTTCCAGGGCCAATTGGACACTGTCTCTAAGAATCGTGCAATGCAAGCTTGGAGTTGAGAGCTAGGCTAGAATTGTGCAATTTATGGAGGGAGGTAAGAGTCTGTGCTTCTGAAAATGCATAGTGCTAGTCGAGCAAGGCAGGGTCTAGGCCAATGTAGCCCAATCTGGCTGACAGGGACTCAAAACATGAGAAGTTCGAATTCAAGCTTTTGTGATCCATGTCATAATGTATAAGAATTTTTTGGAAGAAATCACATTGAGGATTTTGGTCGACGCATTTCAAACCAACGAGTGTGGTTGATCTTGAGTACATTATGAACCACACTCGTTGGTTTGAAACACATCGATCAAAACATGAGAAGTGTGAATGCATGATGAGATGAGTGGAAACAAGAATAAATGATCATTCATGCAAATAGAAAGTGGAGGATTCAAGAACATGGAAGGCATGCATGTGTGTGAAGTGAGTCACTGCAATGGTGACTATCTGTGCAAAAACACTTTCATGCATTCAACACCAGTGACACATTAATGAAAGCTGAAACGGTGCTAGTACAAGCTAACATAGATGCAAATGACAACGAGTTCTCACTGAAATCAAGAAGACAACACTCACATGAAGTGATACACAAAAAGAGATAGAAATGAAAAATAAGACATGGAAAGCGAGATCACCCCAAAATAATTGAGTTGAACTTGCCAATGACTCCGAGATGCAATGTGGGATATCAGAGATACAAGGATGATGCAAGGAATTTGCTTTGCAACATTCAGTTCATGAGTTTTAATAAAATCAAAGTTTTGACACGTATGCCATAAATCTAGGAAGAGAGATACTTGGTGGGAGGTTTCTGAAATGATCCTTACATGTAACCTCTGGCTACTAAAAATAGATCCTTGAATCAATGGATACCTTTGCATGTTGCCTTGGGAGAAGCATCCCATGCATGAAAATTAGTTTTTCTCAGTCCTGGAGGGAACTGATCAACTCAACTACGCATGCAATAGTTCGCTTAGCTGGGAGGAAAAAAATGCGCATTTCTAGGAGGGGGATGGGTTGGCTGTCTAAAGGGGTTACACAATTTTGTGGTCGAGTAGTTGAATGCTACTCAGAATTACACAATTTCTGGGCTGAGTGGCCCTACCTTGGAGGAATTTCACAATTCTCGCAGTGAACAATGATAGGAAGATTTATGTACTTCAGGAGTCGAGCGGTTTACCAGACAGAATTGTGCAATTTCTGGAGGGAAGGTTGTTTCCCCTCTAGAATTGCGCAATTTTTTAAGGGAGCTACTCAACCTGGAGCTGGACGAATTTCGATGAAATAGCCTGTGAGGGGGATGCAACAAGATTTGATGGACAGGCTATCATATTACAAGAAAAACACTAAAGCTTGGGTACTTGGCAAGGAAAGACTTGCTACTATGGAAGGTTAGTAGGGAGGCTCCAAAATGAAGCTAAGGAAAATTTTTGTAGGGTGGTTGTAGCTGCTACAACACAAAGTTTTTCAGAATGATCCCATGAATAATATCTTCCATATGCATCCAGAAAGCCAAATACCACTCCCACAGGAGTTTTTTATCATCAGTGGAAGAAGTATTCCTTGCCAAACTCAACAGTCTAGCAGAAGCTGTTGACAATGGAGAGGAACCTCTGGTCTTCCAACAAGGATAATGAGACACCCTCGTGATATTGGGCTTAGGTTTCGGTACAGGAGGAGGATGGGAAGGCAACTGAGGAGGTGAAGGTGGAGACGAATAAACAGACTTAGAGTTGGAACCATCAGATTTTGAAGAAGAGGAGGAGGACGAAGAAGAAGAAGACATGGTTGACCAAAACTTGGAATGAATTACTCAGGGACCATTGGCTCTCTCGAGTGATTTGTAGACAATTGCAAAGAATTCAGAGAGAATTCTTAGAAAGTATTACCCTAGCAGAGTAGTAAAGGTAGAAGATCAATTGAGCAACTTCTACCTATGGCTGCAGACACTTGAGGTATGGTAAAACGATTTTTCATGAGGATTATTTCCATGTACCTTGGATGGTCATGCAGCAGTATGGTATCACAACCTTCCTTTGAACTCCATCCAAAATTGGGGTATGTTCAAACAAATGTTTCTAGAAAAATTTGTTGATGACAAGACCTCGGGCATGTAGATAAAAGAGTTGAGTAGTCTGAAGATGGAGGCAAAAGAAAAGGTAAAAGATTTCAATCAAAGTTTTTTGCGCATATTGAACAAGTTTCCAGTAGACATGAAACCTCATGACTCCATCACTATCAACTACTATATGTCTGCAATGTCCACCATTATTGCATAGTTCATAAAGCGAGCTGTGGAACCAACACTATTAGAAAAATCTGAAGAGGCAATAACTATGGAGAAACACCTACGTGTGATTGGAGTCATCAAGGATGAGGAACTAGCAAAAGACTCCAGAGAAGCGAGTAGGAATCCCCAAGCTGTGGCGAGAAAGGGTAAGGTCAATGAATCAAGTGAGAATCAAACCCTTACTTTTCTTGTCAAGAACTTGACAAGAGAGCTATCTAAGCTTAGAAAATGAACTATCGACACATCTGCAAGAAGCTAGTCTCTAGACAACAGAAAGGAAGCAGATCATCAAGTAGAAATCACTTCCTAGCTAAAACTGCATAGAGCTCCAGCATAGTGTTTGTGATAGAATAATGCGCAAATGATGAATTTTTCTCTTTCCATAGAGACAATCACCTCAAAGGGTCTTTCTCAGATTGGAAACAAGTTGCAGACTCAGTATGCAACCAAACACTAAACATAGTGAGCGCTAATCAGTGCTAGCTGAGAGACATAGATGATGATGAAGATGTTGCACCTGATGAGGCACCTAGCAATAGGTAGGTAATCGATATGTATTAGTGCTAAGAAGTCAAGGGGCTCCCTCGACATTTGGGGAAATGTGAGGAAAGCTTGAACTTCTGAGGAAGGTTGATCCACCAGCTGTCCAAAATAAGAAAACACAAATAAAGCCCCGGAAGGTAGTGGCGAACAAGAGTATGTCCATTAGCAGTAAACTTCAAAACACTCTGTCGGATAGTACGAACATAGGTCTAAGCCTAGACATATCGGCGAGTCTACCCACTCTTAACTACAAAATTGTGGAAGACATGAAGAAAACTCGTGCAAACATCTCTTTTCTCTAGTTGGCTAAGATTCAAATCCAGTGGAATATTCTACTGCACGCATTAGGGAAAATATCTACAGATAGCATATCCTCTACTAGCAATGGAGCAAGCACATCTCTCAGTTCACTCACAATTTTGCTCAAGGAACTCCGGATGGAAGAATAAAACTTTGTTTTCCCTCCATTATTTCTTTCATTTGAAATATTTAACCGAAATGCTCACAATTTTTTGGTTTATTTTGGTGCATTAGCTAACATCATGCCACTCTCCCTCACCAAGAAGATCAATCCACAATGGAGCAAGACATCTGCGCAGATCATCCTACTTGATAGGACATGCATACGACTCATTGGGGAACTTTGGGATGTGGTCATCTATTTATCTCCCGACTTCCAAGTTCAAAAATGCATCAATATTGTTGTTGTGGACATACCTTAATCATATGGCCTACTACTCAACAAAGACTTGTCCAGCAAGTTGAATGGGTACTTTGCTACATACTGGTCACACTTGTGGCTTCCATATCAAGGCAAAATCAATCAAATCTAGGTGTTATCCAATAGATACATGAAACACAACATCACTCCCATCAATGGTGATAATGAACCATTGGATTTTGTGGAGCTCATGTTCAAGAAATCCCTCTTGGAAACTAACACTAGGGTGTTACCTTGTACTACAAGCTCCATCCCACGAAGCATGTGGTTGGGTCTCCTTCCTTTCCCAACTAATAGAAATGAAACATGTACAACACATTGTAACACTAGTAGCAGTAGCCATAGCAGCAATAATAGCAATACAAGTGTGTTGAACAGTCCATGTACAGATGAGTTGTGGACCATGTACTTTGATGGATCAAAGACATACGATGGCTCTGGAGCTTGGTGTGTTTTGATTGACCCAAAACTTAGGAAAACTTTGATCTCAAGTGGATTGGAGTTCAAGTGCATAAGCAACATTTCTGAATATGAAGCACTTGTGTTGGGCTTGAAAAGGGTGATCAACCTCAACATTGTTTGAACACCATACACCTTTTATCACCTCATCTCAGAAGTTACCAGAACGAGGTATGGTGACTAATCTCTAACTTTCAAGAATTTAATATCACTGTTGTGCTAGGAACATGTAATGGAGCTTCCAATGCTTTATCAAGCACAACTTCTATAATGCCACCACTTAGGGATAGATTCAATGTTCAAATTTTGTATAAGACTTCTATCCCTAATAAGATAACTAATCTATGTGATTTTTATGATGATCAATAGATACTACACTCCATGGCCAATTATGATGTCTTCAAAGATGCAACGATTGATGAAGATGGGTATGAGCAGTCTTTGTAAACGGGGCTAATGACAAGAAATGTAAATTCATCCCCAAGGATGTGGTATCTATAGAAAATCACTATGACTTGCAGAAACACTTTTAGGGGCCAAGGAACAACCAAACCCACAATTCCACCATGATGCATGAACATATAAACTTGGGAACATAACAAGATCCAAAGTTCATCAATTTTGGTACATCATGCACATATCAAGAGCAACAAGCCTTTGTATTCTTGTTCAAATAGTACCAAGATGTGTTCGCTGGACATATGATATCAAGAAACATATGACATGTGAATTATCCAACATGTGATTCCAATCAAATAAGGGATCAAACCATTTCAATAGAGGCCAAGGAAAGTGCATCTGTCAGTTCAACCCCTCATACAAAAGGAGCTCACCAACCTATTGGATGCATGGATCATTTACAAAGTTCATCACTCCAGATGGGTTTTAACCTTGTTCGTGTACGTAAGAAGTCTAGGGAAATTCGCTTGTGTGTTGATTTCCAAAATTTGAACAATGCCTCAAACATGGACAATTACCTTGTCCCATTTATGGAGCACATTTTACAAACATTATTTGGGTCAAATATGTTTTCCTTACTTGATGGGTTCTCAGGATATAACCAGGCTCATGTAGCGAAACCTAATTGACTCAAAACTAGATTTTGTATCAAGTGGGGTATGTTCACATATATATAAATGTCATTTGGGCACGTGAATGTAGGCGCAACCTTTCAATGCACCATGGACATTACTTTCCATGGACTCATCAGATAGAGAGTATTGGTGTACCTTGATGATGTGACTACCTTTTCATGAAAATGGTTAGATCACATATGCCATCTGAACAAAATATTCGAGCAATGCCAGAAATACAGGATTTCCTTGAATCCCAAAAATATCGTATTTGCAATCTCTGAGGGTTTTGGATTGAGGGGGTTTGACCCAAGTTCAACGTTACTTAGCCAAACAAATCCCTACACTACTCACCCTTTCACCATCAGCACACGGAGCGCGAACTGAAGTCTCACCTCAAGCAGTATGGAGGGATGTTGGAACCATCTTTTTGCACCCTTGATATGGTTATGATGTCAGTTTGTTCCAGCTATACTTTCCTTCATGTAGGTTGCTTAGCCCTATGTTCCACCATTCAGTAACTTCGTGATAGGGTACAATTGGCTTTCGTGTAGCCATAACTTGTGGCTTAGGGACTTTCACGTTACTAAGGTAATGATCTACGATATCTACAAAACTAGGTTAAGTGTCTTACTTATCTTATTACCTGATCTTAGTTAGCTTCGTGTAAACATATGTTCTTACTTGTGTTCACTTAACCAATGCATTTACATACATTCACACATCATATAGGCATTATAAGTGGAATTCATACCCAACGTAACAAGATAAATAATAGGAAATAAAGACGCAGAAATTGTAGAATAATTATCTTTTTTTGATAATTCCAGATGATTACAAACATGAACCACCATGCACACTCAGCCGCAAGGGTCCGCGCACTCAGTTGTGGACTTCTAGGCCTTTGCACACTCAACTACATAGCCTCTACCTATTTCGTGTCCTAAAATTAGACTTCTGCTTAGAGTTATCACTTTCTTACATTTTCGATCTCTCTATCTACTTAGAACTTAGCTCTTTTTATACAATGCCATGGTCCGCGGACCATGGGTAGATCTTTTACAACCGACATTAAATTTCCAAAATAAGGGTGAATAACCCTATGACTCTTTAACACCTACGTGCTCTGCAACCACATAATCCAGAGTCTTTACACGTGGATTTAAAACTTGACCAAAATATGGGCTTTTAGCCCTAAAACTGCCCTTGGGGGATCTCGCGCCTTAAAAGACCTCAACAGAAATGTCGTGACTTTGCAGGTGTAGAGATCTTAGCGCGAAGACCTCCCAACTCCGTCTGGAAAACTGCAACGTCAACAGTGCACTGAGCGACCACCTATTGGACTTCTTCCACTCACTGCTTAGTGATTGCTATTGAATTAATGCCTTGAATCTTTTGCTTATTTGCCTGCATTGTTGTGAGCTTTCCTTCAATTCTAGCTATGATTGTATATGCCTCGTCTATCCATGATTGTAGGTACACTTTTAGGATTGCTTCTTTGTGCCCAGCGGAATCAACCTATTCCTTAAGTTCCTTTGCCTCCTACATCCGTGCAAGCCTATGTTTAAGGATGACCATCTACACAGTCCCTTTGACCTTGTCATACCTTTGTTGTAGCTCGAGTGCCTCTGTCTCCAGGCACTCTACAATCAAGTCCTCCTACAGGGTGGTTACGACCTTGAATGACTATTCAAAAAGGTGCATACAATCTTCCACTACAGTTTCAACCGTCGTTACTGTTTTTGTAACAGCGGTGGTACGTTGTTCCCTCACTTCAGGCAGGGTTGAAGGCTGAGCCCTCAATTGCAATTCTGCAATTTGCAGGTTCAGCTCTAGGTGAATCCTGGCCATCTCTATTCGAGTGTTACGCACCCCTGTGGAAAACTTGCAGACGCATGCCTCAACTGGTTCTTATGCCTAAATGTCCAACTTTGAGACCATTCAGCAAGCTTCCTACACTACCTGCATGATTTTATTATTATATTCTACTACCTCATTGCATTGTATGAGCAAATACTTGATATTGATGCACTACTCGCTCATCACCTACAGAGCGCAACTCTCTCATGCTATATGTTCTTTAGTGACTCCATCCTCCCTCCCCTTTCAAGTTGATGACCATGGGCCTCTCGGCCTCATTCTCTATAGTAAGTGCCCCATCTGGTAGCATGATCATGTTAGTCACCTTGGTGCACAACATCTCCTCAGTAGTTGAAGTGTCGATCGCGAGGCTAGTGGACACTGTGCCATCCTGTGGAGTGAGAACCTACAACTCTTGCAGGTCTATCTAGAGAGACCACAATACCAATTGTTGCTACTCTTGAAACTATTGGAGGGCCTTTGTGCTGACATCCCTCACCATTTCTCTGATATCATGCAAATCCCCCTCAATGAGCGTGATTAGGTCAAAGGATGTCTTTGAAGCCTTGGTTTTATTCCAGGATAGTTTCTCTCTTGCGGTTGCAGACGCTTGACTTGGGTGGTCATCGTCTGTGGGCTCGTGCCACCTTGTTCTATTGCATCCTCTATTTCTGGTTTATTCCCGGGCGAAGGTGACTTCTGTGCTTAACGCTCTTCTCCCCCTGTCTTCTACTATTCAGCCAATTTCGCGGCATCATGAATTGCCTGGGCCATAGCCTCTGCTTCCTCCTTTCTACACTTCTTATCTAGTTGTGCTATTCAGAGCTTTGTTCCTTCCTTCTTACGCTGCATGGCAGACTTGTCTGTTTCCATGGTGGAGCCTGCTGGAGCATGCCACTTCAGCAGGGAAGACTCAAGGATTGCAAAAAATACATCATCAGTTGCCAGATATGGTAAGTTATGCCATGTCTTCGCAGGGTCATTCTGCACCCTCATAAAGATATGGTGGAAATCTGCTTTGAACTCTATAAAGCTTTGCAAACTAGTATAGACTGTGGGCGAAAACTATGGCTTGTGATTGATCCCCATCCAGATACTCATCTCCATCAAGATCAAATGGATCTTGCTTTCTTTTATGCGTTGCATGTCCTTGGTTGCCCATAGTGAAGTGTACTTCACTGCCTCTAGAAGCTCTAGCGTGACCAAAGGGAATTGGTTGTCTTTTGGTAGCTCCCATGAAACCAGTACAATCGATAGTAGGAGCCATGCATAGTGAAATGTCTTCCCCTACTCCTGTGCCTCGTGATAGTTAATAAGTAACTCGCCGCATTCATAATTCACCCAATTTAACTAGACTCGCTCAGCGCATTGGGCTACTAGTGCAATCATAGACATGGGAACCTCATCCGTGCAACACTTCCGCATCACCTTCCACGCTAATATTTGTGTTGCTACCTTGGCTGTAGCATTGTTAATGTTGGATATGCCATATCTCCACTTCTTCTTATACAACTTAAACTTTTCCTTCATAGCTTCCGTGAGGGCCAGATAACCATCTTTTCCTTCTAATATACTAGTTGGATCCTCCCCTAAGTAAGGAAGTTGTGTAATCGATTAATCAAGTGGTCTATGATGGTAATGGGCTCCTCCAGCCACAAAATCCCATCATCGTCCAAGAAGAGTAGCTGCCTGATGATGAAGATGGTCACTAGGGCATGGTGGTAATGCGACACCTAGAGGAGGTTGAGAAACCTAGATTTCTCTACACCCTTGAGCCATGTACGTGACTCAAATTCAATCATTCTAGTAGTCATGTCAATCCTTTGGTGCATTAGCTACTCAATCGTTAAAATCAGGAATTTCTCATGATCTGTGAGGTCCCAACCTTCAAACATTAGTACAAGAACCTATCCTAAGTGTGGCCCCTCAAAAACAATGTCATATGGGAGCAACAGAGTTTGTAGGGAGCTCTTTCTCTTGTCTATGTCCTTCGACACCTTGGTTTTGCCCTTGCGCGGTGAAACATATTCGGGTAACATGGTAATAGAGTCTACACACTATGTTTCAACTTCCATTTCCATGTCCTCCTCATCGACCAAGATTTCTTCAAATTCTTCATCATCAGCCTCCAAGTTAGTGACCTTCCCCTTTTCCTGCAAAGTGAGCTTAGTCCTCTATGGGATTCTTGGTGAGACAGGCAGTGGGATCATAGTCTACTTATTCTTCTTTGGTCTTGGTGTTCATAGTGACTTAGGGACTTCTACTATGACTCCAAAACTCTCTGGGGCTCCTAGTACTGCAATTTCCATCGTGACTTCCTTGGGTGTCGACATCAGTCTATTCAAGAGGTCCTGTTTTTCTTTCGATAATCTCTCCAACGTTGAACTTCATCTCAAAGCCTCAAAATTCATAAGGTCCATACACAACTAATAGCGCAACAAGTGAATTTTCAAAATTCCAAGTGTTTCTGGCTAGAAATCCACCTATGATTTATAGGGGCTTTTGAATTCAAATCCAACCATTCCTCCTACATCAGACCCATTAATACTTGATTGGTGATAGACTTTCAAGAATTTAATACAAATGTTTTCCTTAAATTCATGCATCCTACTCCATTTTGCCACAAACAGACCATCAAATTGTGAACAGTGACTTTAATGGTCACTTTTCGGTGGACCTACGCACTATTTCCGCAAGTAGTAAAATTGCCTTCGCATTGTCGTAAACCTTATGACACTTCGTTGCTTCATACAGTCCTGAAATCTCACAGCTTCCCAACCTGGGGAGTGTAGTTTGTAGTCCCACGCCCACTTTTATCTACCTGGAGCACTAATACTATGCTTTTGTCACATAGTCAAATGGTTGGGCCACCTGTGTATGGCTTCAATCAACTACCATTCACATTTCCTGGGAATGGATCTCCATTCAACTCAACCAACTATACCATGCCACCATCGTTAATATCCTTAATAACATTGGACCCCAGCCAATGCATTTTGAATTTCCCTGGAAATTTATCAAACTTACTGTCATACAACAACACCTGCAACTTAAAATGTCGGTCATGCCACGCTTTTTCGTGTTGCTTTTAGACCTGTTGATGAAATCCAACCAAAAGTCTCTCTTCTTCAAGCTCATCCAACTATGCTAGCCTCTCTTCCAGGGCTTCGTGATCTATCATGCCTATGAGTGTTGTTATGCACAAACTAGGCACGATGTATTCCATAGGCATTACTGTTTCAACACCATAGACAAGCCTAAAAGGGGTTTGTCCCATTAACTTCTTGCATGTCATCTGATAAACCCATAGCACTGTAGGTATTCGTAGATCCCAACTACTTCACTGGGAATTGCAAACCTTGGTCAGTGCATTTTCAAGCACTTTATTAGACACCTGCATTGTCCCATTAACCTATGGGTTATAAGGAGCACTCTCATGGTGATATACCTAGAATTCTTCCATCAGCATGACAATCATTTTGTTTAGAAAATGCATACCCCGATCACTCATCACAATATTTGGACATCCAAATCATGTTAGTACATGCTCAAATAGAAACTTTGTGGTTGTCATGCCTGTGTAATGCTTTACTGGTTGCGCTTCTTCCTAATGAGCCAAATACTCCATCGTAATGATAATGTACCTTGCTCTTGTCTTCCCTTGTGGCTGAATGGGTCCTACAAAATCTATTGCCCACTTTTCGAAGGGTTGCAACATCATTTGTCGATTCAAAGGCATTTCATCCCTCCATAATGTCCTACATGTTCTTTGGCATACATCACATGCCTTGCAATATTATTTTGAATCCTGATGAAGGGTTGGCCACCACAACCAAGTGCATAGAATCTTCTGCGCGGTTTCTCTCCCTATATAATTCCCTCCCGTGGTGCCCCCATGAGCGTCTATGAGGATTCTTGTTTTGTTCAAACCCAGGTACATACCTTCATAGTATCTCATCAATTCCCATCTTGTATAGATGCCTAGCAATGAGAGAGAAATTTGTCACATGCACCACTAGTTCCTTCTTTTCTTGGACAAAATATCCTTATGGTGCAGTCCCTATTGTTAGGGAGTGTATTATATCCTCAAAATGATCATCCATGACATGCACTCCAAATAGTTTTTCACCCATAAACCCTTCTTCCAAGTTAGTCGGTTCCTCCCCTGTTTTGATGTGCGATAGATGGTCTGGCCTAACGTTCAATTGTCCAGGGTTCACGACAACTTCAAAATCATACTCTTGGAACAATGAGAGTCGTCTTCATATTCACCCCCCCAACATAGGCTCATTGGCTAGGTAATTCAACGCGGAGTGATCCGTATACATCTTGAAGTGGCCTCCTAGCAAGTAGTGTCGATACCTTTGTAATGCATACACCATAGCTAGCCCCTCACGCTCAATGGTTGAATAGTTCTTCTTCGTGTTTGATAATCTACAGCTTGTGAATGCGATAGTGTTTTCCAAGCTTTCTCCGTTATCCTTTTTTAGCACTGCCCCTAGCACTATACAAGACGCATTAACATGTACATGAAACTCTTTCTTCGATTTCGAGAAGACTAGAATCAGTGCAGTAACTATCTTTTCTTTCAATATATATAGACATTTCTTACAATCATCGTTCCAACATAATGAGACATACTTCTTCAACATTTTTTCTATCGATGCAGTGATCTGGAAATAGACTTTGATAAACTTTATGTAATATCCCATATGTCCCAAAGTAGCGTGCAGCTATTTCACACTCCTCACTGCTTCCAAGTTTAGAATCACTGCGATCTTCACGGGGTCTACCATCAGCCTTTGTCTACAAGCCACATGCTCCAATAGGTTCCCAAAAGGAACATAAAATAGACACTTCTTGAGGTTGAGTGCGATCTGGTATCCTTGACAGGTATCCAGCATCAAGCGCAAGCTTGCTACATGGTGCTTAACTAGCCCAAATATAGTCTAGTCATCAAAATAGACCTCTAGGAACTTATGAATAAATTCCTTGAATGTCGTGACAACCACGCATGAAAAGGTTATAGGGAAATTATTCAACCCAAATGACATTACAATCTATTAAAAACAACCCCACTCAGTCATGAAGGTTGTCTTGCTCCTATCCTCCATTGCGATTTTGATTTGGTGGTACCCAAAGAACGCATCAGTGAAAAAATACGCTTCCTGGCCACCTACATTGTCCAACACTTCATCCGTGAATGGAGGTTGGAAAGGATCATGCACACAAGAATCATTTAGTTTTCTAAGATCCACGCATATCCTTATCTAATCCTTCTACGTCCACTCTGGCCCCACCATTGGGCTTACCTAATCAGATTCATCCAGAGGCTCAATGATGCCTGCTGCTAGCATTTTATGTAGCTTTTAGCAGACCTCCTCCTTGTATTTCAGATTTAAGTCATAAGGCCTCTTCTTAACTGGCTTCACGTCCAACTTTAATGTAATCTTCATCACTCCTATATCTTCGATTATTCCTTTCAAATACATAAACTTGGTAGGGAATAGGTCCTGATATTCACAGATTAATTCAACTACCTTATCCACCATTGCATGGTCCTAGTAGTCTCCAATATTTGCGAATTTGGATTCTGCCTCTGTACCAATGTTCACTTGTTTAGTTCTCACTGGCATAGTTATATCAAGGTTTGCAATATGTGGTCTTTGAACCTCGTTGTGGCCTTCTATTTCTAGAATGTTAATCTTTCGTGGATCTTCGTCTTCCTCTTTAGTAGTTACATTATAACATTCCAGTGCGTGACTCAGCTGAGTAACCAATTCAGGTTGAATTAGGTTTAAAGGATCCTGCAATATCCTAAAGATGGCTCCTTTCACCTCTTGTAGTGCTTCATCAATACTATCAAACTCATCCTCAAAACTGAATGTCATCATGAATCCTTCATGTAAGATATCCCATTCACCTATCCCATGGTGAAGCTTTGTTTCTATATACCAATTCATTGGGATAACATCCACGGTGTGACAAAACATGTGCACCCACTCAGGTTGGGGATTTTCTCCATAAGCCCATGTCCATTTGGCTAGATGCACGCATGGATCATTCTTCCCATCATACTTGTCTATCAGTCACATCTCAAGCATCACAAATTGTGCTCTCATCATCCTCCTACATTCACGCCAATCATCATAGCTTCCTTTGTGCGTACCCCACCATCTTGCAAGCGTGGTAGGAAGTGCCCAGTCCAAGCCCTAGAAGCGTTGCTTTTCTGGAACCTCCCTTTCAAATGCATCCAAAAATATATCTACCTCATTAAGTCCATCATAAATAGGAAAAGTTCTTACCTCTAACAACACATATCGCAGTGATCGGATCATCATGTTGCAATTCAACGTAGTTACTTCATGTAACCGATTCTACCAGCACTCGATTTCTTCATCAGAATCCAAAGTGAATGAACTCTCGTGATCCCATGTAATCTGTCCATCTACGATGGGATGCACTCAGTCTCAATCCCGCACTGTTATCTTATAGATGCAGTCTAGATCATCATCACACTCATAATCGCAAGCTAGTTTTGTATAGCATGATCCGTCAATAGGATCAATGGGTATTATTACGCACAATGAATTTTTCTCAAATATTAACTTTCACTTCTTCAAATTGATTATTCTATTCATATGAGTAGCCCAGTCAATTCCCAAGAGCACAGGGTAGGGATTGCTATCATCCAAAATCTCTATTACTTGAAAATTTTCCAACTCCCTCCCTCCCTCAATATCCATGGTCACCCCCTACTAGTGCCCCATGGCAATGATTCTATTGATTTTCCATCTTTAGTTGGATTAGAGACCATTGCAACGTAGGTCTCCCCATTCGCTCCAAAGTCTGCTTGGGTAGAACATTCATATATGACCCAATATCCAAAATGACTTGATCCATTTGGTATTCTCTAATCTACGAGATGAGTCTCATTTCATGCCTCGTCCTTGTCTTATGCTTACCAATCTTTTGAACTACCCATGCTTCACCTGGTGCAGTACCAACACATCTATTGATGACTTCTTGTAACCCTTTCATAACCTTGCTATTGCGCAGTAACTTCATACAGGTTTCCAGGAAATTTGTGAGCATAGAGGGGTCTATCTCTAGCTTAGGCTTATCCTTGCTTCCTAAAATGGAGGCCTCAACAAAGATCTTCTTAGCCTCCATGAATGCTTCATGGGGACGCTCCAAATTGAACTCAGCCTCATTTTTCGGTGCTTTGTAAACCCAAGTACTGTCGTCTGGGTTTTTCCCCTTGTCATCTCCCATTGCGATTCCACTCCGGAGAACTATATTTACGTTCGGATCTTCCTCATGCAGCTCATACCTCATCATCTACAGGTTCTGAGTTGGGGGAGGTGGTAATGCTCCTTTGTCACATATCCTAGCTATCAGCGTAGGACAATCTTTTGTTTCATGATCAAACATTGTGCAATACATGCACAATGAATGTGTTGGATTAGTGAAATCACGAACATAATGTCCTTGTCGTCTACAATTTTAGCAAATCAACTGTCCTTGAGCTCTTCCAAGTCATCCTCTACCTCGGCTATGCCCGCATCCCTAAACTCTTGTCCACACCATCCCTGCATTCTGGTCAAGGGGCAGCGTTTTGGCCTGAACATTGTAGGTAGGAGTTCTATCCATCATTAATTCATATCTCCTGCAAGTATGCTCATCATGTCCTACTGAGCTACAGAAGTTTCATAACAACTATTCCGGTGCTTGCACATACTTCTGCAGCAGGTGAAAGTTATAAGTGGCATGTTTTCCAGCTACCTGACAGATAACACACCATAAAGTAGGAGTCACGCTAGGTCCTGCTTGAGCTTCTAGCCTTAAAGGCATCGGTCCTCCTCCTGCAAGGTAATTTTCAAGGACTGGGTAATGGTCTTTGTCATGACCCTAACTCTTGCATTTCAAGCACCATACCTCCTCCTGTACCTCTGGTCGAACCATCCTATCCTACTTAAGACTTCACATCTCAAGGCATAGATTCTATTGCTGCGTCTGGATCTACTGAGCTCCTAGATTATGATCTTGTGTCAGAGTCTCATGTAGTGTCATAGCAATCTCCAAGGTCTCTGCATAAGTTGTTATCTTCTTCTGTGACAATGCGCTCCTTAAGTGGGGTCATGGTGAAGCCACGAACCACTCGCGATGCTGTCCATCTATCAAATTTATGTTGGCTTCGAGGATTATACATCTAAACCTCTGATCTAGTTCCTAAGGTGTCTCACCTGGTCGCATCACGATCTCTTTGAAGCCCACCATCGAATGTGCATCGGATTTAGGCCTTCTAAATTACCCATTTAGTGTTGCTTGGATGTCTGATACTCCAAAGTTTGGGTTATTATTAGAGTACGTAATATACCAGGTTAGCGCACAATCTTGTAGAGCACTAACCAATCTCACCTTCCTTATGTGGTCGTGTGTAACACATTGAGCTTCCCATAAAGCCCTCACAATGAACCAAAATTGGTTTGGGTGTGCCATACTGAATTGCGATGGAGGTGGAGGTGGAGGTGGTATGGGTGAAGTTGGTGGTAATGGCAGTGAAGTTAGAGGTGGTGTGGGCAGAGGTGGTATTCATGGGAATCCTTGTCTTATTAACTGAATATTGCTTCACAAAGAAACCTTCGCTATTCCTTCTTCATCTCTTTGTAGAGGTGAAATCAAGGGGCTATACTTGGGACCATTATTTCCTTTGTTTATGTAACTTTTTCCACTTAATGTAGTCGCGAACATCAAGGTAGCTACATAACCCATTTTTTGCACAACAACATTTTAATCCAAGTATTCAAAGATTTTATTTACTTAGCTTGTGGTCATTTGAAAAAGTGTTACTTCACCTCGCTATAGTTGACTGAGGTGTCGACGACAAACTCAATAACAAATCCTCCTATGACATGATCGAGCCAACGATTAACAACGTGGGTGATCTTATCCTTTGATACTTCCAACCTTTGCACTAGCTCTAGGGTCAACACAATAGGATTGTCAAGTTTCCACCTTCCTTGGCTATCTGCTAACTTCATGATCCAATTGTATAGCTCAATAGGAAAGGAGGTGAAAAATATTTCATGGATATCCATATACAAGTATCCGTTCAACCATTGTTCTTTTAACAGCTGTGGATTTTTCTTTTCCTATGCCATGAACTTGTGAATCCTTCTATCCAGCCAACCTTTGATTTCTTTCTTATTTAGATTCCAATGATATGACATCACACATCTCTTATGCAAATTCAGGTCCTGGCAAAAGAACTATTCGTTGGCTTGAAGGGGCCTGACCCAGGTTAAGAGTTAGATATCCAAACAAATCCCTAGACTACTGGCCCTTTCGGCATCAACACGTGGAGTGTGGACTGAAGTCTCACTCAAAGCAGTACGGGGGGATGTTGGAAGAAAGCTTTTACACACTTGAGATGGTTATGATGTCGGTTTATTCTGGCTACACATGCCTTCACGCAATTTTCTTAGCCCTCTGTTCCACCCTTTAGTACCTTTTTGCAAGGGTACAATTAGCTTTTGCACATCCCTAACCTGTGGCTCAGGGACTTTCGTGTTGCTAAGGCAGCAATTTGAGATATCTCCCAAACTAGGATAAGTGTCTTACTTATCTTATTAACTAATCTTAGTTAGCTTCCCGTTAAGAGATGTTCTTACCTATGTTCACTTAACCAACACATTTACATATATTAACGCATCATAAAAGCATTAAAGTGGAATTCATAGCCAACATAGCAAGATGCATAGTAGGAAATAAAGATGCAAAAATTTTAGAATACTTCTCTTTTATTAATACTTCCAGACTATTACAGAATCGACCCACCCTGTGCACTCAGCTGTAGGGGTTTGTGCACTCAGCTACAGACTTCTAGGCCTCTATGAACTTAACTACAAGGGTTTGTGCACTCAACTCTAGACTTCTATGCCTCTGTGTACTTAGCTACAGAGTCTCTACCTATGCTACGAATCGAACTTAGACTTCTGCTTAGAGTTATCACTTTCTTACATGTTCAATCTCTCTATCTACTGAAATCTTAGCTCTTTTTACACAATCCAATGGTCTGCGCACAATGGGTAGATCTTTTACAGCCAATATTACATTTCCAAAGTAAGGGCAGACAACCCTATGACTCTTTAACACCTACAGGCTACGTGACCACAAAATGCGGAGCCTTTACGCTTGGATTACAAAATTTTACTAAAATATGGGCTTTTAGCCCCAAAACTACCCTTGGGGGATCCCATGCCCAATAGAGGGGAACCTCCTTGGGCACATCATTGTCAGAAGTAGGATCAACATTAATCTAGACTAGGTTTGAACCATTACAAAAATCCCTCACCCAGCCAACAAGAAAGCAATTCAGCCCTTCTTGGGAAAGATAAATTTCCTCCAGATGTTCATATCAGATTATGTGTCGATAGTCAAACCAATGCAAGAAATGATCATGAAGGATCCAGTCTATAGCTGGGACAAGGGGGAAAATAACACATTCACCCATATCAATATGGTTGTAGAAGAAGAACCTGCACCTTATAGCCTAGATTTCAACAAATATTACTTGCTATATACCTTCACCCCTAATAACTCGTTTATTGCAGTACTCACTCAGAAGGATAAGATGAACGATGAATGTATCATCTCCTTCATGAGTGAAAGCATGAAAGGACCTAAAGTCAACCACCCTTTTGTTGATAAACAAGAATATGAAATATACAAGGTGGTGAAACACTTCAAACCATAATTGTTGAAGAACCATTGCATAGTCTATGTGCCTCACCCAGCAATTCACTCACTCGTTGTACAACAAGTGCTCGATGAATGATGTGTGAACTAGATGACAAGCTTTCAAGAGTATGATATTGATATCGAGTTGGTTCACACCATCAAGAGTTATGGTCTCTATAGACTCATAGTTGAGGTAGTCCATGCACAGGAGGAAGAAGAAGAGTTCACTGGTTGGGAGCAAGAAATCGAGATGTATGATGTATAGCAATCACTACCAAATGCATGCAGAAAATACTGGTACGAAGATGTGTGCCTCTACCTTGAGAAAGGTACCATTCCCTTCAACTTCTCCATGAGATAGAAGAGGGAATTGCCTCTCAAATATTTATCCTATAGGTTGGTGCACGAAGTGCTTTACAGAAAGCACAATAACAAAATATTTCTTAGGTGCCTAGAGGTGCATGACTCAGAGAAGGTTGTGAATAATCCGCATGATGGATCAGATGAGGGCTACCATTGTACAAAAAGTTATATGAACCAGTTTAGACTAGCCCACATTGTTCAAATATGCACATGCTTATGCTCGCAAGTGCCTTGTCTGTCGATGATGCATTGATAAAACACAAAGGTTAGCAGTCTCGCTGCACCCTCTTGTAGTGATTGAACTGTTCCAACAATGGGGCATGGACATCATTGGGGGATTTTTCCCACATTCATGAAAACAACACCACTACATCTTGATAGCAACTGATTACTTTGTGCAGTCGACAAAACAAGTTCTGCTCAAGCAAGTGAATAACTAGGAAGTCATCAACTTCATCCAACAAAACATCCTCTCATGCTTTGGCATTCTGGTATTACTTGTGTTTGACAATGCAACTAATTTTTCATCTTTGAAGCTTTATGATTTTGCATTATAGTATGGTATTATGCTGAAACACCCATGTAATAATTACTCGGATCGAAATGGTCTCGTAGAATCCACAAATAAAAACCTTAACCACATAATCAAGAAGACCACTTACTATGAGCAGTGTAACTAGCACTCCACCTTGATGATTGCCTTATGGGTTGACCATGTAACACCCAAAACCTATCTCAACAATCTTCCATACTTCCTAGTTTATGGTAAAGAATTCATCCTACCACCAAACATCTACTTCCCTACGCTCCAATTATCCCAAGGATCCCAAGGCAAGCCTTATCTGCTAGTTTAGCATAGGATGGATACAATTCACAAGATGTAGGAAGAAAAGATGAAATAAAAATAAATATTTATACTCCACTAGAACCATATCAAGAGATGGTTTGACAAGAAGTGTGCAAGGAACACTAACTTCAATTTTGGTGACTTAGTCTTGAAATGGGACAAACCACATGAAGGCAGAGGCAAAGATACGAAGTTCCAGTCCTTGTGGATTGGACCATAAACTATCCATGAGAGGCTTGGCCCACACACATACCATCTGCAATCTCTTGATGGGAGGATTGATAACCTTCTAGTGAATGACCAAGATTTCAAACATTATTTTCAGTAGGTCGAGGTCATGCCCCTCCTCTTGTACATAGTCTGTTTACTGATTATTATATTTACGCTTTGATTACTATTTTAGTTCCATTTTGATTGTTTGCTTAGTATCATGCTATTTTTGGTTTTGTAAATAAGTGTTGCCTTCTATTTAGTTCTGGCTTTTGAATTAGTATGTGGCTAAGATCCAAAGAGTCTTGTGACATTGCAACACTTTGCCAGTCCTATATCTGTCTTCTCCATGATTGGTTGTAACCTTCGACCACTGAAGTGTTAAAGGAAAATACAAACTGTATGAAAGTGAAGCTTGGGTCTGCCTAGGAACCTCTGCCGACACCATATCTATAATCAACCATCATCTTTGTGTGTTCAAGCTCATGCAACTAGTAGAAACGAAGAAGGGAAAAATCTAAATGAGCAAACCTATGTTAGAGGTCTTACATGCTTCTCTGAAGGAACAACCTCTCCTACTCTCAATAAGTCATGATCCCTGTTCCACTAGAAAAATAAATAAGTGCCTATGTATAGTCCTCTTAAAAAAATACAAAGGCAAAAGAAGAGAAAGGCTTCATGCACAGAGGGTTGAAGCATGCAAGTCCACAAGGTACGGACAAGGGTCATTGGCAGTGGAGAAATGTGTGTGTTATAGCATGACTGCATCGGGGGTACTATCCAGGCTTGTTGGCAGTGGAGCAACACTAGATATGAAAAATTATACTCTTAAAATTTCTAACTCGTGAGCCAAACTACCCTTCCCAATTTCAAAACACCGTGATAAGGCTGGAACTTGTTTTTGTGTTTGACTGAGTTGGTGAAAGGTGAACCATGTCTTTCCATGAGGTAAGTGGGGAAGCCAATGTAACCCACACAACAATTCAATACTCCTAGAAATACCAAGGCCCTGTGCTATAAATGGACCAAAAACGAGAGGTTGGAATTCAACCATTGTATCACCAAGTGTTGTAGTGGCTATAAAACCATCCAAAATTTCAGCTTGCATCCAATTTTGGAGCCCTCCTTAGGTTTTTCTTTGATGTTTGCATGCACTTGGCCTCATCCCATGAGATCGTGTTGAGTCTTCGCACCCTCCTCAGTTAACCGTTCACCAGAAATCTTTTAGCATGTTGGTCACAATGTCATGCTTTCAATCATGTTCTAGCTATGTTGATGACCGTCTTTCTGTGTACAGGTAGTATTCACTATGTAAGAATCAATCACACTCACACATAGATTTGTATGCAATGTCACACAAGTGTCGTCATGTTCGTTCAACAATCTCTCACAAGTCTCGTGCTTGTTTCTCGCACTCGTCGGTTAGTCACACTGAGTGTATGTTGTCTTGATGGTTCTAGGTGCCTTGTTGTCAAGTCATGTGGAGTGTGCATTCACAAGCTCATGCATATAAGAAGTCACTCATTCACATACTTAGTCATTTTACTAATATTTTGTCAACGGACCACCCTCTAATAGTTAGACATTCACTGAGCTGCACTGCATAATCTCAGCTCTCAGTGGGAATGTACTACTGCCCATAATTGCGCAAATATTGATGCTGCCTCCTAGGAGCTCTACATTGCATAATCCTAGTGTCGACCCAACTAACTGTGGCCTAAAATAGAGCATAAGTTCCTCAGCAAGCCATCCTAATCTATGTTTCTCGCAAGCAAAGTCATCAAGCCTCCAGTTGGTCACCTAGAGAGTGTGATTGGGAAATGAACCCAAGCCTCACTCCCCCAAAACATTACACAAAAGTTTCTAAGCATGCCCACCTCTCTTGACTGAAAAAATTTCAAAGACATTCTAGAAAAACACTCGCTTCTTGTCACTGCACTATCCTCAAAATTTGCACCGTTGTGTTAGCCAATCAACCCATCAGCTGACCTACTACTCCTCCTGAAAATTGTGTAATTTTCATGGGGTGTGTCCCAACTGTTGAGTATCCCACTCAACCTAGAAAAGGAACAGGGATGTTCTATAGGCAAGCCTCCCAAATCTTTGCAGTTTTGGCCAATAAGCTCATGCAACTCGCTGCCAGCCTCTAGAGAGAATTTGTGTAGATTTCAGTACCAGTGTCCCCGTGATGCTTACAATGTATCCTCAGAAAAGATGCTCAGATCATCCCTCCAGTCGAGCTAGATCCTGTTAGCTCCTGCTACAGCAGGTATTCATTTTTCATGATTGGCATTTTGCAAGCCAAATATGTCGTACTTCGCTTGCTGCAATGCTCCATATTTGCTCAAACAACCTCCAAAAGAAGAAGGCTATTTCAAGTTCATTCAATTGCCTTCAAATTTTGTAAAGTTATCCTGGTATCGCTACTTTACTTAAAGGGAGGTCCAAACAGTTTAATCTTGGTCTCCCTAGGTTTAAATTTCATGTTTTAGAATATAGAGATTGTAAATCTGTCCAAATAGTTTAATCTTGGCAGATTCTTAGATAGGTAGAGAAGCAAAAGAGTCCAATAGCTTAATCTGGGCTCTGGAAGAAATAAGGGTAGTATGTAGATAGGAAAGCATTAAAAGAAAAATGTATGATGGGTCTGAGAGTCTAAGTGCACCCCCAAACAAAAGAAGAAGAAATGCTTGGCAAGTAGGCTGGGTAGGTAGTTCTGAGGCTGTTGAATTGCTGACCAGTTCCAAGTTTTCAGGTATCATATCATGCAGAACATAATCAGCAAAGATTTGTAAGAAAAAAGGCTCAAATGAGGTATAACTGACTTCCCTTCTCTCTATTTTCCCCAATCATTAACTAACACCCCCAAAAGAGGTCAAGATCTGCTTGACACCTCTTAAGTTCATCATCTTCATAACTCCGATATGAGTAAAGATCTGCTTTACTCAGAGTTGTTCCATATCTTCTCCCAAAGTATGGTCCTTTCCCCCCTTGTAACAACCTAAGTTCTCCCGAACTTAGCGCTTTCTTACTATCTCCATATTAACCGCTAACATTATTATTTAGCTCCCTATTCTTCCCGTCCCCTTATTAATATTAAGTAAAATTCCCCTATGTAATATCCCTCCCCCTAGTTGAAAAATAACCATAACAACTCCCGGGAATTGTTTAGTTCATCAGAAACTAAGTAAGAACCCCGACCTCCAAACCACCTCCCAAATACAATGGACTCCGTCCAAAGTATAAAGTTCCGCTGAGGTAGTTGGACCCCTTCCGAAACCTCAAAAGCCCTTCACACCCACGTACTTACTTTTTCTCCTCAAAGTCGTTTTTCGCATCGCAACCTCGCACTCTCATATTCATGCAAGGCATTGTCCATCCGTCCCCTGCCGATGCGATATTGCGATATCGGCGATCGACGATCACAAACGTCAAGTGTCCAATGCATTCACCTCTCCGTCTCCACCGATGTGATAGCGCGATATCGCATATCGGCAGTCGCAAGCGCCAAATACCCAACGCAATGATCCCCCTCTTTCCCCGCCGACGCGATATCGCGATATCGCATCGGAGTCTCCTCACCACAGTCCATCCAGTATCTCACCACGTCGTGCTGTACCAGGGACCCATAGCTGACGTCATCCGCCGTACAGCCGACGCCATGCTTACGTCAGCAGCCACAAAAGCCAAAAAAATCTTCGCCCAGGGAGAAAAATCGCACTTCGGAGCTCCAGATCAAGAAACGGAGGCAGTTTCCGATCCACGAATAGCGCGAAGCGCTATTCGCGCATCACTACGGGAAATAGGCCATTTTGAGGAATCTTCAGGGAATCTTCTGATTGCCGAGCCCACTGCGCACCGAAAGAACCCAAAAATCGCCCAATCGTGCCAAAGGATCCGGTTTGAAGACAACAACAGATCAATCTCAGAGTTTAAAGTGTATCAGATCAAATCAGCAGGCATCAAGCGTGTCAAAGAGTATCAGTCAACGGCGGGAATCATCAATGTAGCGGCAAAGTGTATCAGAGAATATCTTGAGTAGCGGTCCAAAGCAAGAGAAAATTGAATATCTTCCAGGAGATTCACAGAAGGAGAGTGTAACTACTTAAAGCTCTCAAATCATAATAATTGCACATTCAATTCCCACCAAAGCCAAACTGCAGCCCCGAAACACATTCACTCCAGCAGCACCGCATCTGGTCCCCAAGGGCCACCTCGTCACCTCTTCCAATCCAGCTGCCCCGAGCACAACCAAAAAGATTTACTTGCCTTTAATTCTGGCAGCATTTAGATTTTTGAAGAGTTCTAAGCAAACCTGTCAAGGTCACTTGTAATGATGTCTTTCCGATATTTTGTCTATAAATACCACCCTATGCGATATTGTGAGGGGTTGGTTGGTTGGTAGTAGTTGTTGGTCAGTCTTCTTTCCAGCATTTTCTCTGAGCAAAGACTCGCACTGTAACTGTCATATTTTTCCATAATCAAAGATTGTTGAAAGCATGGATTGCGAAACAACTTGCTCTTTTCTCTTGGCCAAGGAATGATCACAGAATTCCTGTGTCTCTGCATGATCCAATAAGTGTTCTTCTTCCCTGTTTATTTTATGTTTTATCACCTTTCCGCCTTTCTAAATTGCAGGAAAAAAGAATAGCTTAAGATTTGTTTCATTACACCTTAAGTTCAATTTCTGCATTTTTCAATGTTTTCTTCAGAAATAGTTATGAGCTTATATTCTTAAATGATCAGGTTTACCCTATTTCTTTCACATATGAGTGCATGTCTTTGGAATTCTTAACTCCTCCGAGATCCCACTCATCCACTTCTCCCCTTTGTCAGCGTGATGAAATGATTCTCTTTTTCCTTTCATCCCTGATGCTCATTCTGTACTTTCAGCAGACTGAGTATTGTATCCTATGTGGCTATCTCGCTCCGTATCCCCTTGTGAGCAAGAAAACGCTCACATGCCTAAATCTGTGACTCCATGCCCAATGGTTTGAAACTTATAACACCTTACTGTGCCTCTTTATTCAAGAATCCTACCTTCCTTCCAATCACAGTCAACATTCCCTTGAAGTCAGAAAGCTAGCCTAAAATCATCAACTAAGGTTGAATCTAAAGGAGAGAGCCCTCTTCGATTGCAGGTGGGCTAGAACCTGCAATCAGAAGTTTGGTTTGTGGTTACCTCGACTGTATCCCTACTAGGAGCCTAGGGACAACCTGAGTGTTAACATAATGGCGACTCTGCTGGGGACCTCCTCAGATAAATCAATGCAACCACTCTGCAGCTCTACAGTGGAAGAAACCGACTTGTAAAAGGCTCAGTCGACCTGTATCTGCGCACTGCATTGGGGATTCAAGCGCTCGGTTCATATTCAAACCCCACTGGAGGAAGTGCTCCTATTTTTCAAAGGCTTGTCACGCTTAGTCCTGATCTTTGATGGTGGACAGAGATCAGGCACTTCAGAGTCCAGACATCCACTTGGCGACTCCACTTCAAATTCAATCAAATTCAACCAAATGTTACAGCCAAGTACCCCATGTATTAACAAGAAGAGAGAATGACCGAATCTTGGGAGGAACTTCCGATAGAAGCTTTAGAAAAATGCAGAGAAAGTTTATCAGAGTTTGAGCTTAATGACAAATTTTTCAGACTAGTATTGTCAAAAATACTAGGCGGCCGGAGTAAACTGTTCCTTGAGTTTGTTGTGGAAAAATATGAGAATGAAATTGAACTCTTGGGAGCTGAAAGTCAGTCTTATGATTTCCACAACCCTCGAGATTTTTACCAAAATCTTCCTCCTCCAGTTCAGCAGGAAATAGTGTTGTCTCCTGAATTACAGTTTGAGTATGATCTGGGTTCCAAGGGAAAGACAGAAGGATCAATGGCTAGGGTCATTACCGAAGATGTAACTGATCCTTCCAGCCCAAAGAACCCAGAATCATGCCTAAGCTTCCATGCCCATATTCAGGAGGGAACACTGTTGCCTGAGGACCTGCGGATTCTGTGTGATGTAGGTTCCAAGGGAAAGACAGAAGGATCATCTGCTAGGCTCATTACCGAAGATGCAGCTACTCCCCTCGACCCAGAAGATCCTATATCATGCCGAAGTCTCTCGTCCTCAACTCAGGAGAAGATGTCGTTACCTGCCGATTCACAAACTCTGCATGATTCTATTGAAGATTCAAAAGAAGCAGAAGAAGTTCTCTCACAGGGTAAGTTCATCGATCCAATCGTAGATTACATGGAACTTTGGCTTAACAAAATTTTGTTAACATGTTTTCTCAATGAAGACCGTAAGCTTCAGCGGCAAGTGATGGAGGCCACAATTTTGGTTGTAAAAGCATATGCTCGAATAATGCTTTTGTGTTCAGAAGCGATCAGTCAGCAAGTTTATCTCGTTTCACAATTGCTTAAATGGCTGCACTGGTTATTTGATTTTACCTAATGGCAGATTCGCTGCTGGTTAGGGTAGGTAGGTAGAAGAAATAAAGCGGCCGGAGAAAATAAATTTTGCAGAAGACAGCAAGAAGCTAAAAAAACCAAGGCATTCTGACCTGCTGTTCTTGACTTCCCGCAAGGAGAAGCCATCCCCGAGTGGAGCCATTATTAGCTCCTGCTGCAGCAGGTATTCATTTTTCATGATTGGCATTTTACAAGCCAAATATGTCGTACTTCGCTTGCTGCAATGCTCCATATTTGCTCAAACAGTCTCCAAAAGAAGAAGGCTACTTCAAGTTCATTCAATTGCCTTCAAATTTTGTAAAGTTATCCCGGTATCGCTACTTTAGTTAAAGGGAGGTCCAAACAGTTTAATCTTGGTCTCCCTAGGTTTAAATTTCATGTTTTAGAATATAGAGATTGTAAATCTGTCCAAACAGTTTAATCTTGGCAGATTCTTAGATAGGTAGAGAAGCAGAAGAGTCCAACAGCTTAATATGGGCTCTGGAAGAAATAAGGGTAGTATGTAGATAGGAAAGCATTAAAAGAAAAATGTATGATGGGTTTGCAAGTCTAAGTGCACCCACAAACAAAAGAAGAAAAAATGCTAGGCAAGTAGGCTGGGTAGGTAGTTCTGAGGCTGTTGAATTGCTGACCAGTTCCAAGTTTTCAGGTATCAGATCATGCAGAACATAATTAGCAAAGATTTGTAAGCAAAAAGGCTCAAATGAGGTATAACTGACTTCCCTTCTCTCTTTTTTCCCCAATCATTAACTAACACCCCCAAAAGAGGTCAAGATCTGCTTGACACCTCTTAAGTTCATCATCTTCATAACTCCAGCTTGAGTAAAGATCTGCTTTACTCAGAGTCGTTCCATATCTTCTCCTCAAGTATGGTCCTTTCCCCTTGTAACAGCCTAAGTTCTCCCGAACTTAGCGCTTTCTTACCATCTCCATATTAACCACTAAAATTATTATTTAGCTCGCTATTCTTCCCGTCCCCTTATTAATATTAAGTAAAATTCCCCTATGTAATACCCCTCCCCCTGGTTGAAAAATAACCATAACAACTCCCGGGAATTGCTCAGTTTATCAAAAACTAAGCAATAGCCCCGACCTCCAAAACCACCTTCCAGATACTATGGATTCCTTCCAAAGTATAAAGTTCCGCCGAGGTAGCCGAACCCCTTCCTAAACCTCAAAAAGCCTTCACATCCACTTACTTACCTTTTCTCCTCAAAGCTGTTTCGCGTCGCAACCTTGCCCTCTCACATTCATGCAAAACATTGCCCATCCGCCCCCCGCCGATGCGATATCACGAAATCGGCGATCGGCAATCACAAACGCCGAGTGTCCAATCCATTCACCTCTCCGTCTCCATCGATCGCGATATCGCATATCGGCAGTCGCAAGCGCCAAATGCTCAACCCAATGATTCCCCTCTTTCCCCGCCGATGCGATATCGCGATATCACATCGGAGTCTCTTCGCCATAGTCCATCCAGTATCTCACCACGTCGCACTGTACCAGGGACCCACAGCCGACGTCACCCACTGTATAGCCGACACAATGCTTACATCAGCAGCTAGAAAAGCGAAAAAAGCTTTGCGCAGGAAGAAAAGTCGCATTTCGGAGCTCTAGATCAAGAAACAGAGGCATTTTCCGGTGCGCGAATAGCGCGAAGCGCTATTCGTGCATCGCTATGGTAAATAGGCCATTTCGATGAATCTTTAGGGAATCTTCTGATTTCCGAGCCCACTGTGCACCGAAGGAGCCCGAAAGTCACCCAATCGTGCCAAAGGATCCACTTTGAAGACAGCAGCAGATCAGTCACAGAGTTTAAAGTGTATCAGATCAAATCAGCAGGCCTTCAAGCGTGTCAAAGAGTATCAGTCGATGGCGGAAATCATCAATGTAGCGGCAAAGTGTATCAGAGAATATCTTGAGCAGCGGCCCAAAGCAAGAGAAAATTGAATATCTTCCAGCAGATTCACAGAAGGAGAGCGAAACTACTTGAAGCTCCCAAATCATAATAATTGCACATTCAATTCGCACCAAAGCCGAACTGCAGCCCCGAAGCACATTCACTCCAGTAGCACCGCATCTGGTCCCCATGGGCCACCTCGTCACCTGTTCCGATCCAACTGCCCCCCCAGCACAGCCAAAAGATTTACTTGCATTTAATTCTAGTAGCATTTAGATTTTTGAAGAGTTCTAAGCAGACCTGTCAAGGTCACTCGTAATGATGTCTTTCCGATATTTTGTCTATAAATACCACCCTAAGCGATATTGTGAAGGGTTGGTTGGTTGGTAGTAGTTGTTGGTCAATTTTCTTTCCAGCATTTTCTCTGAGCAAAGACTCGCACTGTAACTGTCATATTTTTCCATAATCAAAGGTTGCTGAAAGCATGGATTGCGAAATAGCTTGTTGTTTTCTCTTTGCCAAGGAATGATCACGGAATTCCTGTGTCTCTGCATGATCCAATAAGTTTTCCTCTTCCCTGTTTATTTTATGTTTTTATCACGTTTCCACCTTTCTAAGTTGCAGGAAGAAAGAATAGCTCAAGATTTGTTTCATTACACCTTAAGTTCAATTTCTGCACTATTCGATGTTTTCTTCAGACATAGTTATGAGCTTTTATTCTTAAATGATCTGGTTTACCCTGTTTCTTTCATATATGAGTGCATGTCTTTGGAATTCTTAACTGCTCCGGGATCCCACTCATCCACTTCTCCTCTTTGTCAGCATGATGAAATGATTTTCTTTTGCCTTTCATCCCTGATGTCCATTCCGTACTTTCAGCAGCCCGAGTATTGTATCCTGCATGGCTATCCCGCTCTGTATCCCCTTGTGACCAAGAAAACGCTCGCATGCCTCAATATGTGACTCCATGCCCAATGGTTCGAAACTTATAACACGTTACTGTGCCTCTTTATTCAAGAATCCTACCTTCCTTCCAATCACAGTCAACATTCCCTTGAAGTCAGAAAGCTAGCCTAAAATCATCAACTAAGGTTGAATCTAAATCAACTAAGGTTGAATCTAAAGGAGAGATCCCTCTCCGATTGCAGGTGCGCTAGAACCTGCAATCAGAAGATTGGTTTGTGGTTACCTCGGCCATATCCCTACTAGGAGCCTAGGGACAACCTGAGTGATAACAATTTGAAAGCACTCGGGCTCACCCCATGGGCTAGTGTTAAGGCTTTACAGCCTCCTCGCTTGACCAATCAACAGATAAATTTTTTCATGTTAGTCACAATGTCACGCTTCGTGTGTACAAGTTGTATTCACTATGTAAACATCTGTCGCACTCACACACAAAGTTGTATGGACTGTCACGCAAGCATCGTCATGGTCATTCAACGATCTACCAAAAGCATTGTGATTGTCACTCCCACTGTCGATCAAACATGTTGAGCATATGTTGTCTTGATGGTTTGAGGCATATTTTTGTCAAGTTATGTTGAGTGTGTGTTCATAAGGTCGCGTATGCACAAATTCACTCGCTCACGCAATTAGTCATTTTGTTGAAGTTCTAATGACTGGATCATCCTCTAATAGCTAGACCTCCACCCTCGAATCAACTCAATCGACTGTCACCTAGAACAACGCCGAAGTGTCCAACAAGCCATTTCAATCTATACTACCCACAAGATGATCAACCAACCCTCCTGTTGGTCAACCAAAGAGTTCATCCGTGCAGTGACCTCGATACTCACTCCCCTAAAAAATTGCATAAGAGATGTAGACATTGCCCACTCTGTTGACTAAGGAAATTGGGTAGACAGGTCAGATAGACACCCAGTGTATGACCCTATGTCCCTCAGAAAAATTGCATAGATTTTTGAGTCCGCAACAAAGTTAGCAGGTCATCTGTTCACCCAGAAAACTGCACAGATTTCATGAGGAGTCACTTAACTTCCCAACAACTCGCTTAACTAAAAAAATTCATAGAGGTATTCAACAGGTTAGCCTCCTAGCAATTTTGCATTTTTTGTCACCAGCACTCCTGTAGCCCACTACCAGCTACCCTGAGAAAATGTACATTTTTTCCCGCCAAGCCTCCTGTAGCTCACTGCCAACTCCCTTGAGGAATTCTACAGTTTTTTCTACCAAGCCACTCTGCTACCTGCACTACTTCCCTCCATAAATTGCATAGATCTACCCTCTAGCCAAGCGAGATCCTGCGAAAGTCACTACTAATATGGATTGTCCATCTCAGTCTCCCAGTGACTTCTACGCAATTTTCACAAGCAGTGCCCAGAGCCTGCATCCCAGCTTCAAACTTTCCTTGTGGAGTTTGATAGCGCTTTTCCTCTCTACTGGTCAACTACATCCGAAAGAAAATGACAATGCATCATGATAGACTAGGAGGTTTATGGATTTAATTTCGTCTCTTCATGAGTGATTGCAGATATAAGTACATCAATAAGACATGATGTGATGACGAATGAGATGAATAAGGAGATCACATGCAAATAGAAGTGTTTGCGAATGGACGAATGGGCAATGCATGAGATGATAACTTTTCTCGAATAGACGATACATGCGAGGAGATTTTTTCACGAATTGACGAACACGTGAAGCATGCCAAAGTACAAGCAAGAGAGCGAAATCCACATGCAACATCAAGCAAACACCAAGACCATCAGAGACTCTGCACACCTTTCCATGCAGAGTTGAAGCTTTGATACACCAAAGAGCACCTCCATCTCAACAACATTGCAGCTCGACATGGACACCGCCAACAACATGAACATAGCAACATTGTTGTGTCGAGGTTTTTCATGAGCCATGTCAGCCACATCACTACTATGGGCCATACTGTGTAAATCAATGTAATGTAATGTGGAAGTCCAAGAGACCCACACTTCATATGAAGAGTCATGTAAAGATGAAAAGTCAAATCAGTCAAACAATCATGACGGAAGTCAAATAGTCACAAGGGCCAGTTTCACCCTTCGCTCTAAATACCCCCTCATTTGTACATGCAAGGGACTTTTCACAATGAATCCTCCCAAACAACCTTGAGAGTCTATAATATTTTCTTTTGAGGAGAGAGGAGTGGCTCCAACTCCCCTTTCACGGGGTTATTGATGTATGGTGTATCGATGTGTCTTAGAACTTCTGCTTAATTCAGAAGCCTGATAACAGGCCAACAGATTTTCACTTGTATATTGTAACTGTTTTTAAGACTAATATTGAACATGTGTAATGCATGTTGCATTAAACTTTGTTAAACAATTGAACTCTTTCGGTTTCTCTAATACATATCTATTGATGAAAATGTGTTGCATAAATTGTTAATGTTCTCTTACCCATGTGGGTTGCCTCATTATACATTAGATATAACCTTTCCCATAGACTTCTTATAACGACTATTGCACTTGCGCAAACTACCCCATTGGGTGTTGTACATGCTATCTCCTCTTGTTTTATGAGACTTATAGATCTATGTGGACATCTCCTCTAGAAGCTGTGCATGTCTCGTTGTATTGTGTGTCTTTGATAGAGTTGGGATTTCTTCTCTTTCAACTAGAGACTCACTTCCACCCTCTCCCTATGTGGTGAAAGAACCTTGACACAAGTAACACTAGAAATCACCAGGCATGCGAACCTCGAGGACAAAGTATACCACTCTCATGTGCTGAAAAGAAAGAGCTAAGGCGAACATTTAATATAATAGTAATTGGGCCATCATACCTGATGGGACTCCTACACCAAACGGTTTTAGGTCTAGTTGGGACTTCATACCGGGGAGATTCCCTAAATGTTGGCAGGTCCAACACCATAAACATTTCAGGCACTAGAAGGAGGGAAGCCATTTGTTTATCGTTGAATTCCCTCTCAGCCCCACTCAACAATCATTTGATCAAGACAGTAACTCACACTCCCTCTCACCTATGTGCGACTCGAAGTTGGTTACTCCTCATAACCTAAGACTTAACAAGAAATTTCATACTAGCACCTTCACTCCATCCGTCCCATCACTGGTTAGTTTGTAAAAGTAGTTGGACTAATCCCAGGAATACAACATCTTCCATACACATCAAGAAAGCCAGAAACAACTCCCACAGGGGTTGTTGTATCATCGATGGAAGAAGTAGTTCTTTCCACACTTGAAGGTCTGGCAGAAGATGTTGAGAATGGAGAGGAACCTCCAGTATTCTAACAGGGATAAGAAAACATTCTCATGATCTTGGGATGAGACTGCAATACAGGAGGTGAAGCGGAAGGGATTGGAGGAGGTGGAGGCGGAGACAAACCAACAAAATCAGAGATGGAACCGTCATATTTTGAAGAAGAGGAGAAGGTCGAAGAAGAAGAAGACATAATTGACCAAAATTTGGAATCATTGACTCAAGGACCATTGGCTCTCCTAGGTGCTTAGTGCAAGATGCCAAAGTGGTTAGAGAGAATGATCGCAATGTTTGACCATGACAGCACAGTGAAGGTATAAGATCACTTGCAAAACTTCTACCTACAGCTACAGACCCTTGAGGTATGGTAGGATGACACTACATGTAGACTATTCCCATGTACCTTGGATGGATGGGAAACAACATGGTGTCATAGCATTCCTGTCAAATCCATACATAAATCGGGTATTTTCAACCATATGTTTCTAGAAACGTTTGTTAATGAAAATACCCCAACCATGTTACTCAAAGAATTGGGAAGCCTGAAGATGGAGGGGAAAGAAAAGGTAAAATATTTCAATCAAAGGTTTCACCACATATTGAACAGGTTTGTAGCAGTCACGAAACCTCATGACTCCATCAATGTCAACTAGTACATTTGCACGTTGCTGACCAACATCGTACAATTCGTCAAACGAGCTGCAAAACCAACACTGTTAGAAAACTACAAAGAGGCAGTCATTGTTGAAAAGGACCCATGGACGATTAGAGTCATTAAGGATGATGAACCGATAAAGGACTCTAGAGATGTGAGTAGGAAGCCCTAAGATGTGGTGAGCAAAGGTAGGGACAAGGAAACAATTGATATTGAGACCCCTACTTGTCTTATCAAAAACTTGACAATATAAGTGTCCGAGCTCAAACAACGAATAATTGACACATCTGCAAGTAGCTGATCACCCAGATAGAGACAAGGAAGCATGTCACTAGGAAACTATCACTTCCTGACTAAAACTTCATAGAGCTTGGTGTTCTAGCTCGAATAGTGCGCAATTTGTTTTTTTTTCTCATTTCATGAAGATCATCACTCAGAATGGTCTTGTTCAGACAGGAAGCACGTTGCGAGCTCAATATGCAACCACATACTTGACGTAGAGAGTAGTGCACAATGAAATCTGGGAGATACAAATAATGATGAAGATGTTGGACTTAATGAGGCATCAAGCTCTAGGCATGTGGTGAATATGTATAAGTGCTTGCAAGTAGCGTAGAAGAAAAACACCAAGAAGCAGCCACCAAAGAAAAATGATCGTTACAATCTCACAAGTAAGGTGGATCCCCCTAAATTGGGGGAAGTGAAAAAAAATCTCGAACTACTGAGGAAAGTTGATCCACCAGCCATAAAAATGTAGAAAACACAAAGCAAGCCTGGGAAGACATCGACAGACAAGAGTATGTCAATGAGTAGCAAACTGCAAAACACTCCACCAGACAACAAGAACATTAGTCTTACCCCAGACATCTCGGTGAGTCTACCCACTCTGGATTACAACATAGTGGAACACATGAAGAAAACTCATGTAAACAATAGTTTTTTCAAGTTGGATAAGATCTAGAGTGAGTGGAACATCTTATTGTGCGTACTAGCGGAGACATCAATGGACAAGGCAACCTTTACCAGCAAGGGATGAAGCACACATTCAATATCACTTTCAACTGTGCTAAACACACTCCAGATGGAAGAAGAAAACTCTATTTTCCCTCCGTTCCTACTTTCATTTCAAATCTTCAACTGTAATGTTCACAACTCTCTGGTTGTTTCTCGCATGGAAGCCAACATCATGCCACTCTCTATTGCCAACATAATCAATGTACAAAGGAGAAAGACATGTTTGCAGATCATCCAACTCGATCAAACATCTATACCAAACATTGGTGAACTTTCGAATGTGGTCATCAAACTATCTCATGATGACCGAGTTCACCAATGCATAAACATCGTTGATTTGGACATACCAAAAGCCTATGGCTTACTACTCAGTAGAGATTGGTCCGGCAAGCTAAATGGATACTTTGCTACAAACTAGTTGCACATGTGGCTTCTGTACAAGGGAAAAAACAATAAAATCTTGGTGTTATCCAAGAGATACATGAGGCACAATGTCACTCCCATCAATGGCGAAAATGAATTGTTGGCCTTCCCAGAGGTCATGTTTGGCAACTGCCTCTTGGAAACAACTTCGGGGTGTTATCTTTCATGACCAGCTCCAACCCCACTAGACATGTAGTTGGGTCTCCTTCCTTGCCCAACTAATGGAACTGAAACATGTACAATACATTCTAGCATTAGTACTAGTAGCAATAGCGATAGTAGTAGCAGCAGTGCAAGCATGTCGAAGATTCCATGTACATACGGGTTGTGGACCATGTACTTGATGGATTAAAGACACAGGATAGCTCAGGAGCTAGATGTGTCTTGATTGACTGAAAAAGAATAAAACATTTGATTTTAGGCCACCTGGAGTTCGAGTCAAGGAAAATTTAAGGATGAAATTTTATCTTAAAGTTTAGAAACATTGGCGAATCGTACTAGTCCATAATGTGAAAATTCTAAAATGTTTGGCAATATTTTTGTAAAAATATTTATATTTATAATGATTTTATATTAGTCTTTATAAAATTTTGGAGATGTTTAATGTAAAATAATTTTACACTATAAAATGTGGGTGAATCCTTTTTAGAAAAAATGGAAATTTGCAAATCTTTGTTTTTGGAAAGGCATGGAAAATTAGCCCACCTATGAATATTAACCCCTAAATTTTTCCCTAGTTTGAGTGCACAAACAAATTTCTTGAATATGAAGCACTCATGTTGGGATTGCAAAACGCCATAAGCCTAAACGTGGTTGTGCTCAAAGTGGTAGGTGATTCAGAAATAGTGGTATGACATGTACGTAACACCATTCACAGTTTATCACCTCATCTCAAAAGCTACCATCAAGAGGTATGGCAAATTATCTTTAACTTCCAAGTATTTAATATCATTGTTGTACAAGGAATGCATAATGCATCTGCCAATGCCTTGGAAAATGCAGCTTCTAGAATGTCACCACTTATGGATAGATTTATTGTTGAAAATTTGTATAGACCATCTATCCCAGATAACATAACTAATTTACACATGTTTGATGATGATTAATATATACTTATTTCATGGCCAATGCTGATATCTTCAAGGATGCAGTGATAGACAAAGATGAGTACGAGTGATCTTTGCAAGTTGGGGTGGATATGAAGAAAGGCCACCTCATCACCAAGGGTGTGGTATATTTGGGAAGACTCTATGGCTTACAAGAATGCTTTCAGGGGCCAAGGAACAGAAAAACCCATATCTCTACCATGATGCACGTAATGATTAACTTGGGAATAGAACAAGATCTGAAGTTCATCAATCTCAGTATGTGTTACACGCAGCAGGAATGACAAGCTCTTTTCTTCTTGTTCAAATAGTATCGAGATGTGTTTGCATGGACGTATGATGATATGAAAACATACAACACATGAATAATCCAACACATCATTCCAATCAAAGAAGGGGTCAAGCAATATCAGTAGAAGCTAAGGAAAGTACAATTATGACTTGAACCCTGCATAAGGAAAGAGCTCACCAAGTTGTTGGATGCACAGATCATATACAATGTTCATCATTCTACATGGGTCTCAAACCTTGTTCCTGTATGTTAAAAGTCTGGAGAAATCTACTTGTGTGTTGATTTTCAGAACTTGAATTGTCTCAGCCAAAGACAACTACCTCGTGCCTTCTATGGAGAATAATTTGCAAACAATATCTTGGGCACATATGTTTTCCTTTCTTAACGGGTTTTCAGGATATAATCAGGTGTTGGTAGTGAAACCTGATAGACTCAAAACTACCTTCTGTACCAAGTGGGTTGTGTTCACATATAGATGAATGCCATTTGGGCTCATTAATGCATGTGCGACTTTTCAACACACCATGGACATCGCTTTTCGTGGACTCATTGTACACAACATAGTGGTGTACCTCGATTATGTGACTGTGTTTTCAAGAAAATGGGAAGACCACATACGCCATATGAATAAAATTTTTGAGTGATGCCGAAAATATAGGATTTCATTGAATCCCCAAAAGAGGATATTTACAGTGTTTGATGGGAACCTCCTTGGGGACATTGTAGCCAAAATCAGGATCAAGGTTGATTCAGACCGAGTCCCGACTATTACACAGATCCCTCACCAAGCCAACAAGAAAGCAATGCAGTTGTTCTTGGGAAATATAAACTTCTTCTGGAAGTTCATCTCAGACTATCAACAAATGGTAAAATGAATGCAAGCCATGATCAAGAAGGATACCGTTTACCACTACGGATAGAGGGAAAAGTATGCATACACCCGTATCAAGCAGCCTATTGCAGAAGCACCTCCACTCTACAACCTATATTTCAACAGAGACTTCCTACTATACACCTTCGCCTAAAATGACTCACTCGATACAGTACTCACTCAAAAGTATGAAATGAGTGACGAACATCCCATATCCTTCATGAGTGAAAGCATGCAAGGACCCGAACTCAACTACCCTGCTATTGAAAAACAAGCATATGTAGCACACAAGGTAGTGAAACACTTTAGACCCTACTTGTTGAAGAATCATTGCATAATGTATGTTCCACACCCAATAGTCTGCTCACTACTCGTACAACAAGAGTTGGGTGAATGACATGCAAACTAGATGATAGGCTTGGAAGAGTATGATCTTGACATCAAGCCAGTTCACACTATCAAGGGTCATGGTCTCTACAAACTTGTAGTTAAGGTAGTACATCTATAGGAGGAAGAAGGAGAGCTCACTAGATCGGAACAGGCAATTGAAATGTATGGTGTAGTGTGAGAACCACCCACTGCATGTGGAAACTCTTGGTATGAAGATGTGCACTATTACCTTGAGAACAACACCATACCCTCTCACTTTTTGATCAGACAGAAGAGGGCACTACGCCTCAAAGATTTAGGCTATTAGTTGGTTCATGGAGTGCTTTATAGAAAGCGCAGTAATGAAATCTTGCTCAGGTGCTTGGAAGCACATGAATTAGAGAAGGTTTTGCAAAATTTGCATGACAGACCTCTCGACAGTCACTTCGTGGGAAATACCACTACACACAAAGTTATGCGAGTTGGTTTCTACTAGCCTACATTGTTGGAATTATGGTACATGTGTTGTCCTTGATGGCAACCCACTCACAAGTCAGTTCAAATTTGATAAAGGGGAACTCACATTGCAATACGTCAACTCAGAGGTAACTGGGTAATGGTACATAAGAACAGGATGGTGGGGCAAAGGATTATAGATCAGAATCAAGAAATTGAAGAAAAATAATGTTTTAAGATATTTTAAGTTGTACACATGGGTTCACCTAGTGTAAGTAGCGTATACAAGTGGTTTCATAGAACAAAAAGAGTGTATACATATGTACACACTTTCACAAGAGGAAAAGGGCATATGGGATGGAAAATTAAGGAAAATTAAGATTAATAAATACCAAGGGTCCATATCATGGTATTAGCCCACAATATTGAGCAGAATAATGGTTACTTGAACCCGTCTAAGAATACCACAGGTTCTAACTGTTTTTTTGGTCCAAGGTATTGAAAAAGGCTCTAAGTATATAAGGAGGTGAAGATAAAAGTGTGAGGTGGTGCAAGTAATGTATATCTTATGAAGAGTTAGATCAAAAGAAAATATGCATGGTATGCGTTTTTGATGCTTTGCTTGATATAAACAAATTATGCACATGAGTGTTTGATGATGGATGAGATCTAATGATGGATCAGGATCATAAGACCTAAAATTACTTATCATTATGTGATGTGATAATGGATAGGCTAGATTTGAGTGCTAACAATTTTTTTGTCCTTTAAATGTTATGACATGGGTATATCTGAAGTCTGGAATATCTTCGAAGTTATAATTTATCATTTTCAGATCTATACACGGGTGCGCCTTGGTGAAGGTGTGTATACACGTTGGTTCGACACTTCCATGTAGCATATGCAGAGGAAAACCTTGTTGTTTAGAGATGAATGATCTACCTAATTAGTGTTGTTGTTTTATTATTGTTTGTCAATGATGTCTTCATTCGATCTAAAAGTAAAATTGATTGTATAAGGAGATTGAATCTGGTTGAGTAATTGATTGAGTAATAAGGGTGATATTTACTTCTACCTATTTAGAAATATGTTATGTGGAAGTAGAACTTTAGAATATCACTAGTTGCTACAGTTTGTTTGGCTCAAAGGTCTTATGATCCAATATATTTAGGGGTATATGATAGTTGGGTTAAGCGAAGTAGCATATACATGTAGGTTGGCTTCACTAAAGTAGCATATGCATTCTCACATATGAATCTTGAGGTTACAGTTGGTCTTAGTTGTTGATGTAATGTTTTGGGTCCAGATCTATTTTCTGGTTATAGTGATCTGTGTGTTCCAGTTGATTGGTTGAATTTTGATTAGTTGTTGGTTGATTGAGTTTCAATGATTAATTGGTTCAGTTGTGGTTGATTCAGAGATTGGTGATTGGGTTTCAATTATATCCGAGATTGATGATTGAGTTTTAGTGATTGGTTGATGCAGATGCATTTGATGGTTGTATTGAAGTGGTGATTGATTTTGAGCTTCAAGGTTAATGATGGGTCCACTATGAAAATTTGATGAAATGTGGCCTTCATATTGTATTGTTGTGTACTAGGAGTATCTAGTCTAAAAATTTATGAAAAGTCTTCGATGGAGGATACTGAGGGTTGGAGCCTTTAGTGAGGAAGTCGAAGCTTCGTGCTAGTAGTGGTGGTGATTATATTGGGGGGTTGTAGCTCCCTTCCAATAGAAGTTGGAGAACAAGATAAGGTTGTAGCCTTTTGCGGGTAGGTGCCTGCGTATTGGTATGAGTCTGGACTAGTACAATATTGTAAACAACTTATTATTTATATTAAAAGAAGTCAAAGACAACAAAAATAGGTGGTTTTTCTCCTACATTGGGTTTCCACCCTAAATATTGGTGTTCATGTGTGATGATTTATTTATTACAACACATGTTTAATGTTTATCTAATGGTTAATAAAGTACTAATGCACTAGTTGAAGAAAAACATATGATGGATTAACTAAATTATAAGCTTAATGGATCTACACTAATTGACTTAAGAACATTTTCATGCATAGGTAGGTTCGATTCAATAAAGTCGCGTATAGAAATCTGATTATGAAATGTAAAAAGTTATTGATTTGTAAATATTGATTCACCCTCCCCCCCCTCCCTCTCAATATTTTTCCCAATAATTGGAATCAGAGAAGATCCTTCGGCAGAAGCTTGATCGCTTGAAGGAGATTCATTGTAACAATGGAAAAGAAGCAAAAGAAGAAATCACCTCATAAGAAGAAGAAATCTGAAAGGAACAATGGCAGTAGGATAGGAAATTGGCTATTAGGTGGATTTAAGTATTTAGATTTAGAATCACTTCAGATTGAAGATGAATAAGCAAAAGAATTATGAGGTACAATTTTTTGGTCTTCTGGTGATACATTTCTCTGTTCATGCAATATTGATGATAATGAAAGTGATAATGAAACAAATGAACTTTCTCTTATGGGTGAAAGTGAAAGAAATATAGAGGTAGAATTGAAAAGGCTCACAGACAAAATTATAGATCAACAAGATCTGTTTGAAAAAAATGAGTGTACCTACAAAGAAGAGATTACCAGGTTAAAAACTCATTTGGAGGAAGGAAACAAAATAAAGAAGCAGTAAAAAGAAGAAAAATATCAAATTCAAAGGCTGCACGATGAAGTGACATCATTTAGAAATGAAGTGAATGAAAAGGATAAAAAAAACAAGGAACTTATAGAAAGAACCAGTCACTGTGAAGGTCTTGAAGATGTGGTCATCTCTCTAAGAGAAGATATTGAAAATTCAAATAAGCAGAATAAAGAACTACTTCAAGCATTTGAATAACAAGAAAATGAGGTTCTCAAATTAAGCCAACAAGTGGAAGAAGGAAAAAAAAGTTGATGAAATCATGAAGAAGTAGTACCTTGAAGAGGAAGAGCAATATCAGGTTGAGGTAAATATCCTAAAAGGTAAATTAGAAGACAAGGATAAAATTTTACGATTTCAAGATAGTACTAAGATTTTGGAAAATATCCTTAGTAGTCAAAGGTCTCCTACCATCAAATATGGTCTTGGTTTTCATGAAACTATTAAAGATGAATCTAGCTCACAAATAGAAGAGAGGAATTCCAATGCAATATCTGAAATGATCAACAAGAAGATAAGAGGTCAACCCCATCAACGACCAAGGAAGGAAACTCTTCAAAGAAAATCATTCTCCTAACTATTGAAGTGTTAATCGATTATTTCCTCTGATGAATAATGTTTTATGTCTTATATGTAATAATTTTGGACATGTTGTAGCTAGATGCAGAAGCAGAATAGTTCAAGCTAATAACCATCACACAGAAAGATCATCAGCTTCTAGGTACTTTAAGGGACATTGTTTTTCTTGCAATATGTTTGGTCAAAAAGCCATTGATTTCTTGAAGGAATATGAGACATATAAAATTTTATGCTTGTATCAAGTTTGGGAATATAGAAAAGGAATGTAGGGACAATTCTATGGATCATCGTAAACAATATTCTAAGAAATCAAATAAGCATATTTATGTCAGAAAATCTGAAAAAGATGAATCCACCAAGAGTCAAGAAAATGAAGATCAGATCAGGTTTGATATTGCTCTCTTCTCATTCGAAGACAAAGATGATAGTGGATGTGCTCATCACATGACTACAGACAAGAGAAAATTGGAGTCTCTGATAAAGAACCATCATGGTAATGATATCCTTGGAACTGATGCTTCAAAAGCAATTCTAGCACATAATACAGTCAGAACAGAAGGAACTAAAAGTATAAAATTGTAGTGTTCGAATTCTCATACGCTGATAGTATTAAGACAAGTCACGTATATATGCAAGTTCGAAAATGTACAATCGCGTATATGTTGGATTGTTGAAGAAGCTGTGGTATAGACTTAGAAAAGGGGTCTGATATGGTTCAGACAATTATGAATTGTCTTTTCTGTCTTGCTGATTGATGTCTATAGTTTGTGGATGTTACATAGAAGTGATTTTGACCCTCATAGGTTGTTGATGACTTGATGTATAACTAGTTGATGATTATGCCTTGATGATTCTTACTGATATATGCAATGATCAAATCTGACAATGAACAATTGGCACAAGTTCAGGTGGAGAATATGCTATGCTTCTAATAATAAGTCTTTGGTACATAACGATTCTTATCAATGGTGAGGATGCTTATGTTGTTGATGATGCATCATGCTATGTTGCAATCATGGGTTTCCTATGATAAAGTCTCAAATGATACTTATATTGCTTGAGCCACATAGTTGTTATTCAGATCATATTTGTGGGTGATTGTGGATGACTCTTTTGATGATTCATATAGTACATATGGTATGTTGCTTAGATGTTGATCTTCATAAGGACAAGGAGAAGAACAAAGTTTTAATACACAACCTCATTATTTGATAAGTGTCATTTCTTTTCTGTTGTTGTCATCACGCCTTCAAAGATGCATAAAATTCATATGGTACAATTATGGATGAGGATTCCTATAGTTCTTGGCCCTCACATAGTTGAGGATTGTTGTTGTTGATGGTATCAAGAAAGCTTGAAAAAATACTATGATGTCATGGTTTGCTAGACAGATACTGCTATCTCTATGATGGATACATATTATACTGTTACATGGATGATTACTTAAATTACACATTGGTAAATAATGTTGGTCTGCCAAGAAAGTGGTGTTATTGCAGATTTCATGAAGACATATCTATTTGAAGACATGGTTATTTGGAGACATGGCTTACTAAGTCACATAACGATGATGACTTATTACTTTACGATGATAGGTTTGATTCTCACATATGTTGATTATCATGGCTGATTCTTATCATATGTGTATGTTGGAAAAATCCCTAATGAAGATACATGGTTGATATATTGAGGGTTGTTATGTAAAGATCATATAGTTCTTGTTATGACAATGATGATATTATGGTCATGGATGATGACTATGGTGGTTTCATGTTCATATATGATATTATGTGAATGGTTCTATATTACTACTTGGAGATATGACATATGTTAAGACTTTTCCTGCTAGCGAAATAAAGCAAGTTGATCTTGATAAGATCAAGAGGATAAGTTGATATCTATATGTGGCATACTTTGTCACAAGTTGATGATATTAAAGGTACATTGTCTTATTTTGCAAACTGATGATGGACATATAGAGGTCATTTTTCTAGATGTAGGAGACAAATTCTTATTGTGCAGATCATATATGGTGTATAATAGTTGCTGATAATTATCATGGCCTTGTTTAGATCTTTGGTATTTGTTATAAATTTCATGTATATCATTTGATGTAAAGTTCATGTAAATACCTGCGATGTAATAATTGTCATATTCAATCATGTATGGACTTTTGAGATCATGGAAAATATGTAAACCCACTTGGTTGGGTGGATGAGTCAAATTTGGTGCATCCCCACTTGGATAGGTGATTGATGTATGTATGAGTCATTGGTGATAGGAAGGTCATTATAGAGTCATGTTATTATTTTGAAAAATATCTTTGTAGACTCTAGATGTACTCAGGGGGAGCATGGAAAACATAATATATCTCAAAGGGGGAGAATAATTGGTTCACCCTTTGCCCTTGATGTCAAAGGGGGAGAGTATCTTGGTGTTGTTTGATATATCTAACAGGTTCTACAACTTGTTTTTGCTTGATATATATAATAGGTTCTATAGGTTGAAGTAATCAACATGAACATGGTTTCCATCAAGTCCAAAGGGGGAGATTGTTGGAATTATGGTACATGAGTTGTCCTTGATGGCAACCCACTCATAAGTCAATTCGGATTTGATAAAGGGAAACTCATGTTGTAACAGGTCAATTCCTAGGTAACAGGGTAATGGTACAAAAGAATAAGATGATGCAACAAAGGATTATAGATCATAATCAAGCAATTGAAGAACACATATTTTTATGTTATTTTAAGTTGTATACTCGGGTTCATCTAGTGCAAGTAGTGTATACAAGCAGGTTCACAGAAAAAAAAGACCGTATATGTATGCATGGACTTTCACAAGAGGAAAAACATGTATGGGATGGAAAATTAAGGAAAACTAAGATTAATAAATACCAGGCATTGATACCATCATATTAGCCCACAATATTGAGTAGAATAACTGTTACCTGATCCCATCTAAGAATACCAAAAGTTCTAAGTGTTGTTCTAGTCTGAGGTATTGAAAAAGGCTCTAAGTATATAAGGAGGTGAAGATCAAAGTGTGAGGCAGTGCAAGTAATTTATATCTTATGAAGAGTTAGATCAAAAGAAAATGTGCATGTTATGGGTGTCTGATGCTTTGCTTCATCTGAACTAAGTATGCACCCGAGTGTTTGATGATGAATGAGATCTAATGATGGATCAAGATCATAAGACCAAAAATAACTTATCATTATGTGATCTAATAATGGATAGGATAGATATGAGTGCTAACAAATGTTTTTTCCTTTAAATGGTATGACATGGGTATATCTAAAGTCTGGAATAGTTGTGAATTTATAAGTTATTATTTTCATATATATACGTTGGTGCATCTTGGTGAAGGCATGTATGCACACTGGTATGGCACTTCCAAATGGTGTATGTATAAGAAAATGTTATTCTTCAGAGCTGACTGATATATCTGATCAATGTTGTTGTTCTACTGTTGTTTGTCAATGATGTCTTCATTAGATCTGAAAGTAAAACTGATTGTATAAGGAGACTGAATCTGATTGATTGCTTGATTAATTAATAAGGGTGATCTTTGCTGCTATCTATTTAAAAATATGTTATATGATAGTAGATCTCAAGAATCTCATTAGTTGTTACATTTTTTTGATTTCAGAGGTTTTATGATTTAGTATCTTTAGAGGTATATGAAACTTGGTTTAAATGAAGTAGTGCATACATGTAGGTTGCCTTCACTAAAGTAGCGTATACATTCTCACATATGAATTTTAAGGTTGCAATTGGTTCTAGTTTTTTTATGCAGTGTTCTAGGTCTAGATCTACGTTCTGTTTTCGGTGATTGGTTGAATTTTTATTAAGTGTCAATTGATTGAGTGTCAGTTATTAATTGATTCAGTTGTGGTTGATTCAAACAATGATGATTGGGTTTTAGTTATATTAGAGATTGATGATTGGATTTCAGTGATTAGTTTTGAGATTCAATGTTACTAATGGGTCCAGTCTGAAAATTTGATGAAACATGGCCTTCATATTGTATTGTTGTGTACTAGGAATATCTAGTCTGAAAATTTATGAAACATTGTCCCTTGAGGATACACAGGGTTGGAGCCTTTAGTGAGCAAGTCAAAGCTTCTTTCCAGTAGTGGCTGGTGATTAGATCAGGCGGTTGTAGCTCCCTTATAGTAGAAGCTGGAGAACGAGAGAAGGTTGTAACCTGCTGCAGTTAGGCACCCACGTACTGGTATGAGTCTAGATGAGTAAAAGATTGTAAACAACTTATTCTTTATATTAAAATATGACAGAGACAATAACAATAGGTGGTTTTTCTCCCACATTGGGCTTCCACCTTAAATGTTGGTGTTCATGTGTGTTTCGCATGTGTGATGGTTTATTTATTACAACACATGGTTAATGTTTATCTAATGGTTAATAAAGTACTAACTCACTAGTTCAAGACAAACATATGATGGATTAAATGAATTATAATTTTAGTGGATATATGCTAATTGGCTTAAGAATAGTTGCGTGCATTCACAAGTTTAATTAAGTAAAGTCGCGTATAGAAATCTAGGTATGAAATGTAAAAAGTTATCGATTTGTAAATATTGATTCACACCCACCCTCTTAGTATTTTTCCCAACACACATTATTCAAGGATGCACATGCTTACACTCGTAAGTGCCCAGTCTATCAACAATGTGCTAATAGCAAACGAAGGTCAATAGCCCCATTGCACCCTATTGCAGTGACTGAACCATTCCAACAGTGGGGCCTTGACATCATGACGGATATTTTCCCACATTCATTGAAACAACACCACTAAATTTGGATAACAACTAATTACGTCATGTGGTGGATAGATGTAATTCCATTGAAGAAAGTGAATGACTAAGAAGTCATTAGCTTCCTCTAGATGAACATCATCTCACAATTTGGTGTTCTGGTATCACTTGTATTTGACAATGAAACTTAGTTTTGATCTTTGAATATTTATGATTTTTCACTGCAAAATGGTATTGTGCTAAAACATTCATCTAAATACTACCCATAGGGAAACGACCTCATAGAACCCACAAAAAAAACCTTATCTATATAATAAAAAATATCATTTATGCTAAGCAGCATAACTGGCACTCTGCCTTGACAAATGATTTATGGGTTGATCTTGTAACACCCAAACCCTCTCTGAATGCCTCACCATGCTTCCTAGTCTATGGTAAAGAAGCCATCCTACCACCCAAAATCTACTTTCTTGCACTTCAGCTGTCTTAAGAACCCCAAGGCAAGCCTTGCATGCTAGTTGAGCATAGGATCAATACACTTCACAAATTGCAGGAAGAAACGACGAAAGCAAAAGAAAAGCTTACACTCCACCATACTTGTTTGACAAGAAATATGCATGGAAAAATAACTTCGATGTTGGTGACTTAGTCTTAAAATGGGATAAACCCCATGAAGACAAATGTAAGCATATCAAGCTCCAGTCCCTGTGGATTGGTTCGTACACAGCCCATGAGAAACTTGGCCCACACACATAGCATCTGCAATCACTTGATGAGAGGATTGAAAACCTTCCCTTTAATGACTAAGATCTCAGAAATTATTTTCAGTAGGCCGAGCTATGCCTCGTGCCATGTACATAAGTCTATCTGCTACTTATTGTTTTTCTTTTTCACTTTTCGTACTATTTCTATTTCGTATTGTTTGTTTGTTTAGTATCTTGGTATTTTTGTTATTTTGCAAATAAGTGTTGCCCTTTACTGAGTTATGGCTTTTGGATGAGTATGTGGCTGAGATCTAAACAGTATTGTGACACTACATCACTTGGCCTATCTTGCATCCGTCTTCTTTGTGCTTGGCTATAACCTTTAGCTGATGAAGTGTTGGAGGAAAATATGTCGTCTGTAAGGGAAACTGTGTCCACACTGGGACACCCCATGCTTGTACTTAGCCTTCTGCTCTATTAGTGAAGCTCATCTAACTAGTAGGAATGAAAAAGGGGAAAATATAAATGAGCAAACCTATGTTAGAGGTATTACATGCTTCTCTAAAGGAACACCCTCTTCTGAGCTCAATAAGTCAGATGCATCTTCCGCCCTAAAAATAAATAAATGCATATGCACAATCCTCTTTAAAAAATACAAAGGGGAAAGGAGAGAAAGGCTTACTACATGACTCCATCGGGGTACTATCTAGGTATGATGGTAGTGGAGAAACACTAGAGATGAAAACTTATACTCTAAAATATTTTAACTCGTGAGACAAACTACCCTTCCCGATTTCAAAACACTATGATAAAGCTGAAGCTTTTGTTGTGTTTGACTGAGTTTCCGAAAGGTGGACCATGTCTCTCCATGGGGTAAGTGGAGAAGCCAATGTAACCTGCACAACAATTCAATACTCCCTAAAGGACCAAGGCCCTATGCTATAAATGGACCAAAACATAGAAGCTAGAGTTCAACTAGTGTGTTGCCAAGTGTTGTAGCGGCTGCAACAACCTATAAAATTTTGGCCTCCATCTAATTTCGGAGCCTCCCTTGGGTTTTTACTTGATGTTTGAAAGCACTCGGGCTCACCCCATGGGCTCATGTTGAGCCTTTCCAGCCTCCTTGCTTGACCTTTTAAAGGAAAACTTTTTTCATGTTGGTCGGAATGTCATGCTTACAACCATGTTCTGGTCATGCACAAGGTCCTCCTTCATATGTTCAAGTTGTATTTTCTATGTAAAAGTCCATCGCACTCAGACACAAAGTTGTATGCACTGTCGCGCAAGTGTCGTCGCAGTCGTTCAATGATCTATCACACACATCATGCTTGTCACTCACACCGTCGATTAGTCATGTTGAGAATATGTTGTCTTGATGGTTTGAGGCATCTTATCATTAAGTTATGTTGAGTGTATGTTCACAAGGTCGCATATGCGCAAATTCACTCTTTCACACACTTAGCCATTTTGCTAAAGTTCTAACAATTAGATCATCCTCTAACGGCTAGACCTCCACTAAGCGTCCAACAAGCTATTTCAATCTATGTTGCATGCAATATGATCAACCATCTCTCCTACTAGTCAACCAATGCGTTTGACTAGGTAGTGACCTTGGGACTCACTGTCCTCAAAAATTGCATAATAGCTGCAAACCTTGCCCACTCTACTGACTAAGGAAATTGGACAGAAAGGCCAGACAAACACCCAACATTTGTCCCTGCCTCACTAAAAAATGATTGCACAATTTTTCCAATCAGTCACCCAATCAGCCGACTAGCTGCTCACCTAGAACACTGCATATATTTCATGAGTAGTCCCTTAGTTTCCCAGCGACTTGCTCAACTCAAAAATTGTGCATAGGTGTTCAACATGCCAACTTATAAATAATTGCGCAATTTTTGTCACGAGCACTGCTACAACCCATGCCAACTCCCCTGGAAAATTGTGCATTTTTTCCCAGCAAGCCTCACGCAGCCTGCTGCCAGCTCCCTTCAGGAATTGCATAGTTTTTGCTGCCAAATCCCTCTACTGCCTATACTAATTCCCCCTAGAAATTGTGTAGAACTACCCTCCACCAAAGCCAGATCCCACATATAGTGATTTCTAATCTAGATTGTCCATCTCAGTCTTCCAGTGACTTTTGTACAATTTTCACCAGTAGTGTCTAGAGCCCGCATCCCAAGTTGAAACTTGCCTTGCACAGTTTGATAGCCCTTGTTCTGTCTCCTAGTCACCTGCATCTGAAAGAAAACGACAATGCACCATGGTAAACTAGAAGGCTTATAGATTTAATGTCATCTTTGTTGGAAATAATACTGAGAGGGGGGGGGGGGTGAATCAGTATTATCAAATCAGATACTTTTCATTTTCCATACTCAGATTTATATACGTGACTTCAGTTCAGTATATCCGCGTATATACCTGACTGTGTTAAATGGAACCAGTGTACAAGAAGTAATCTTATGATTCAGTTAGCTTATCTTTAGTAAATGCATCAGAACATTATTAACCACATTAACAGTAAACGGTACATATCATCACACATAAGAAGCACACATGAACACCATGATATAAGGTGGAAACACAATGTGGATGAAAACCACATGCTGTAATTTGTTTCTATCTTCCTTTAATAAGAAACTTCTTTTACAATGTACTGGTGCAGTCCTTTACTAGTACACAAGCTACAACCTGCAGAGAGCTACAACCCTCTCTCGTTTTCCAGCTACTTCTGGAAGGGAGCTACAACCCCCTTAGCTCTTGTACTAATAGATATACTAGTACATAGGTGCTGACCTACAGAAGGCTGCAACCTTCTTTTCTTCAGGGACCACGTTTCATCAATTTTCAGACTAGATCCATAAGTACAAAACAATCACTGCTGGAACACAATCATCAACTTATACTTGTATCATAAATCACTAAATCACCCAATACTGAATCACTAAAACCTTGTCATCAAAACACAGAGCGCAAACCAGAGCCCAAAACACTGCAGCAACCACTAGAATCAATAACAACCTGAAACCCCAATTCTTATAATGCATACGCTACTTGACTATATCAAAACCGCGTGTATACGCGCATTCACCAGAGACAACCCGCGTACAGATCTAAAGATAATTACTTATACCTTCGCTGTCATATCCAACCCAACCCAAGCAGCAAAAAGCGATAACCAGCAATACTAGATCTTCCCACTTCGTCAGACATCCATTCCTTGTGTCATCATTTGCCTAATGATCTTCTCCTTATATAGGTCAGGCTTCTCTCAATATTATGGTCCAAAACCATGTAGAAACAATACCATGGACCTAATACCTAGGGTCATCACTTCGAACCAAATACCATGGATCAATATGAAAATACCATGGACGAAAACCATGTACGCATTTTTCCTTCTGTGAACTTGCGTGTATACGTATACGCACCTTTTTCTCCTCTAACCTGCGTATATACGCACTTTCATCACGATCAACCTGCGTATACCTCTCTCTGATCTACTGCATTCTGATCTGTCATCTGATTAAGTTGCCATCACCTGTATCAAACCTCTGAGTGAGTTGCCATCAAGGACAATACCTGTATCATAATGCCAACAATCTCCCCCTTTGGACTTGATGGCAACCACCACACCAAGTCACTCTCCCCCTTTGACATCAAGGGCAAAGGGCGGACCAAGATATTCTCTTCCTTGGTATACCTTCTGCTGTCCATACTCCCCCTAAGTACATGCTGAAGTCTCTGAATGAGCTCCCCTTTGTATATGCCAAGTTGTATCAATCCATCCATGCTCCCCCTGAGGAAATGCAAGTTTTAAAACCAACAATTCATTCAAAACCATAACTATCATTCATCATATATGACCTGCAATGCCATTCCTTTGATCAGCAAGATGTATCATTTAGCTTCATAAACTTTATCAACAACTTCTAACCATAATGCCAACAATGCATTATTTGAAGTATATGCTCCCCCTGAGCCTGTGCCAACCATTTCATATCATGACCGAACCATTTCCTGGGTGTTTTCTGCTGCCCTTTCTTCTGTTCTACATATACGTGACTCTGCAGCCTGTAACTCGCGTATATACACGACTTATCTTCATTATATCAGCGTATGCAAGAAGGAATATTGAATTTCTTCACTTTCAGTATCCCTTGTGTCTGTTATGTCAGCTAACTGAGTTATGTCACACCTTTCTGTTTCTAATTTTGTCTTCTGAAACTGTGATGATGTATGGTCCTCTTGTTTTGAACTTTGAAATTTTCTCCTGCATTCCCTTACTTTATGTCCAAGTTTGTTGCATGAATAACACCTTACATATTTCATGTTCCTTCTATTACAATCAATTGCTTTGTGTCCATATGCATTACAGGAAAAGCAACATCCTCTGAAATACTTGCGATGTGATGATATTTTGTGATCGTCTTGAACCATTCTACTTCTACATCTGGCTGCAACATGTCCAAGATTATGACATACATAGAATTCAACATTATTCAGTGGAGGAGAAAAAGATTTCCTTTGAAGAATTTCTTTCCTTGGCTATTGATGGGGTTTTCTTCTCATCTCTTCATTGTGCTTTTCAGATTTCTCATTAGAGTTTCTTGCCTCACCTTGTGAGCTAGATTCACCTTCAACAGATTCATAAAAGCCAAGACCAGTTTTGATACTAGGGGATCTTTGACTACCAAGAATGTCATCCAAAATATTAGTACTATCTTGAAATCGCAACAATTTATCCTTTTCTTCTAATTTACCTTTTAAGATATTTACCTCAACCTGATGTTTTTCTTCCTTTTTCAGATACTGTTTCCTTAGGTCTTCTTCCGCTTTTCTTCCTTCTTCCACTTGTTGCTTCAATTTGATCACTTCATGTTCAAGAGCTTCTATGTTCTACTCCTTTGATTTTTCAAGATCTTCTTTTAGAGAGAAGATCTTTGATTCAAGACTCTGAATTGTTATGCTCTGATCTTTTACTATATCCTGCAATTTCTCCCTTACCCTGGTTAGTGTCTCCAATTATTCGTTTAGTTTGGTAACTTCTTCAGTTTCTGCATTCTTCTTATCATATGCCATGATACTTCTAATGTCTTCGCTATCATTGAATGCGTCATTACTTTTAACATGGGTATAATAGCTTCTATTACCTTCTTCCGACATCTTTCCTTTGTTATGAGGGCATCTAGCAGCATAGTGACCAACTCTACCACATGAAAAGCATTTGAAAGGTAGCTTACCTTTGAATCGTCCAGTTCCCCGTTCAATATTCTTGACAAAATTTACCTCCTCTTCTTCCTCTGACATGTATCATGATGCTTCGAATGCAGCTTCTGATGGTCCCTCTTTTCGCATCTCAAAAGCAGTTAAGATTCCGTGAAGCTGTGACATAGTGGTTTTCTGTAGATTCTCCTTTTCTTCTTTGGCAGACACTTTGGAATCAAATTTAGCAGACAGGGATCTCAAAACCTTTTCAACTAAGACAACTTCCTTAAATTCTTCACCCAAATCCCTCATACAATTTACAATCTCATCCATACACAAGAAGTAATTAGCTATGCTTTCATTACTATGCATCTTAAGATTTTCATACCAGATTCTAAGAGTTTGAAGCTTTGCTCTTTTTACCTGTTCATATCCTTCGTAGCTTAGAATGATTTTGTCCCATATTTCCTTAGCTGATTTGAAATGCATGATCTTCATAAATTCTGATTGTGTCAAACTCCCCAATAAGACAGTAACAACTTTGGCATTGAGCTCATATTTCTTTTTCTCGGCAGCATCTGTAGGAACTATTGATGGGAAATTGTATCCACTTTCTACGATTCCCCAAACTTCTGCTCCAAGTGATTGTAGATATGTTGTGGTTCTTATCTTCCAATGGGTAAAGTTTCTCCCGTCAAAGATTGGTGGCCTGATATGTGCCTCTTTTTCAGGATTAGCCATTCTGATGGATCTTTTCCTTCAAGTGATCAAGCTTCTTCAAAAGGACCTGCTCTGATACCAATTGTTGGAAATAATACTGAGAGAGGGGGGGGTGAATCAGTATTATCAAATCCGATACTTTTTCATTTTCACACTCAGATTCATATACGCGACTTCAGTTAAGGGTATACACGTATATACGCGACTGTATTAAATGCAACAAGCGTATATGCAGCAATCTTATGATTCAGTTAGCTTATCTTCAGTAAATGCATCAGAACATTATTAACCACATTAATAGTAAACAGGTGTAGTAAAACCGTACAGATCATCACACATAAGAAGCACACATGAACACCATTATATAAGGTGGAAACCCAATGTGGGTGAAAACCACCTACTGCAATTCGTCTCTTTCTTCCTTTAATAAGAAACTTCTTTTACAATGTACTGGTGCAGTCCTTTA
>APFE031012271.1:195591-250243 GCA_000404065.3 Pinus taeda | reverse complement strand
TCTTTCTTTTCATCTTTGAATATCGAAAGATCCTCTAACCAATCAACCTTTGGCATAGGATTTGGAAAACTAGGGATATGAGACGATTCATAGGAGCATACCTGGCATTCATTCTTGCAGTGGAACTCATATTGAAACTTCATCAAGCTATTGATATTATAGAAGTGGAGTCACCTTCCAATTTGTTATTTGATGTGTGGAGTCACCAAGGTAGTTTTGCAACCTCAAAATGATGTCTGAGCTCCTGCTACCTTCAGAAGTTCAGCCTCTTAATTTCAGGAATGAATAGACTTCAGGCTCCTGGCAGATGCACCAAAATGTTATCTCAAAATCTGACCCTGGAAGGCTGCAGACCAGGAATACCTCAAGTAACTATTTCAAACCTACTTTAGGCTGAGGCTTAGCCTCCTCAACCTGAGAGGGCTCTCTCAAAAGGGTTAATGATTTTGATTATAGTTAAGATGGCTAACTCTTGTGATAAAAATGTAAAAATATGAATGGTGGAAACACATTTAGCAACTATCCATTGGGCTTATGGAGTCAACATCATTTTAGTATGCAATGGTATTAACCTTACGTAGAAGTCAAGGCATTCAACATTTAACAAATTCAGAACATACTAACTCAAATAGGACCACACAGCCTACAAATGTATAAAGGAAGTTAAAGCACCTTAAGTGAATTCTAAGTGATTACACATTCATACCACTGCAAATATTAGGAAAAGAACAATACCACATATTCTTAACATCAAATCCCTCATGAATCCTGAGAAGCAAAGCGGCAAAGCCAAACTTGTATTACCAAAACAGAGTATTACATAAGCCAAATATCAGAGTTTTTTTTCATAAATTTTCCAACCCTTTATACATTGCTCTTTCTCCTATTTATAGAGCTCTTCTACCTAACTAAGATTCCTCCTCAAGCATGAGGGGAACTCACATTTTCTTTATCATGACACCTATTAACCTTTAAAACTAACTAATAAATACAACTGACTGCTAACTAGAAGTTTAAGAGACCTAAGACAATTAGGATTCTAATTCTACATCATGCTGAGCATAGCATTTATTACAATCAAGATTTGTTCTCTACCAAGTGGTCTTTGTGGTAGGTGTTTGTAGCTACCTGCTAGCCTTTGATGTCGTATCCCAAATATAACAGATTTCCACATCATTAATATGTTGTCCACCATTTTCATATGTGAAGGCAAAAGTTCTTGCAGGCTGTCTTGATCTTGTTGAAAGTTGATGGCTTCAGATGATTCCTTGTAGACATACCCTTTTCAAAATTCCCGCTTGTATTTCAAAACCCGTTGACTGATATTAAATTGTTTAGCTTTAGCAGTTTTGTAGCGCGCTACGAAACTGCTGTGCGTTAGTCCTCATCTTCAAAAGTTTCGTAGTGCGCTACGAAACTGCTGTGTTATTCCAAAAGACACAGTTTCAACCAAAATTTTGCCATTTTGAGCCTTTTTCTATCTTGAAATGTTTTCATGTGCCTTGAAGCTTTTCAAACTAAATATATATATGGACCCCCTTCTTCAAGGTATGTACGCAATATGCAACCTTGGCATTTATGAAAAAATCTTCAAGTATCAAGGAAGAAGAGATGTATGCAAATTATTGGCAATGAAGACAACGTCCTCCTCATAAGGTCTACTAAAGTGTTCACTGTTTTGCTTTGATTTAAAGATTGTTCAGTTGTTGCCACATCTACACAAGGCAGAATGCGGTCAAGGACGATATCTTCTATTGAAGGTGCTTTAGTGTGAACATTTTTCCCATTCTTTCCATATGCCTCCACATAACATCAATTAGGAATATCTGTTGTGCCAACCATTAATGAGAGATTACACATGGGATTCCGGAAAGCTGTAGCAACAAACCTATCTGGTGCCTAGTCAATTAAATAGGTTGCAATAATGCCTTCAGTTATCTGAGATTTCCTCAGAATACCATCTGGATCACATGTCACAAACCAACCAATCTGCCAAACAGGAACCATCCATTTCTTCAATATGATCCCAAGAGTAATTATTTTTAGCTGTCTCTGCAACCTTAGCCAAATGATCATGGGTAAAATTAGTGCTGCATGGGTTGCTTGGATTGATAATAACCATTGTCACTGTGTTGTTGTCTGCAATTGTATGAAGTTGATCTAGATTGATCTCCCAACCCCTTTCTGGAAATAAATCATAATGCCTTGCTTCAATGCCTTTGTATGCCATTAATGCTTCATATGTTGGAAATCCTGGTCTTGGGAGGAGAATATTTGCACCTTCACGAGCCAAAAGTGAGAGAACCAAATCAATTTCTTGTAAACAGCCACAAATCAAATAAACATCATCCTTAGACAACTTAAAGGGCAACCCATAAGAAAGATAATCTGCAACCACAACATCGTTATCTCCTGATACATGCCTCCAGAAGTCGAATAGCTATGTATTAAAGAATGAAATGTATATGTATTAGGGTGATATCCCAAGGCTGTCATCTTATTGCAAGCTTTCTGGGCATCATTCATTAGGTGTGCCTTGCAGAAGAAGTGGATGAGTGAATTCCAATCATGTGTCCCAATAGTAACTTGTTGGTTGTCATGGAATTCATCTAACAAACGGGCCACCAAAATCGGTTTAATTTCCTTTGCAACTTCATTGATTTGTGATTGACAGCTATTACTAAAGGAAAAGACCTTTGCCTCTCTCTTCTCCTTGAAGAGGTCCAGAGCACCATACAGATTCTTATTTTCAAAATGTGACTCAATAAGAGCATCATAACAGCTCCCATCAAGTTGAAGCCCTGCTTTCCTTACCTCCTTGAGCAGTGCAAAGACCTCCATCGGTCGTTGGGCTTTACAATAAGCTTTCAAGAGAGAAGAGTAAACCCCAATACCAACTGGAATCACAGTTGCATTCATCTCTTCAATAATATCATGTGTTGGTTCTCCATGACCGCTGACTTCAACAAGGGATTGTGCTTGTAACTTCCCAGCCTTGAAAGGCATCGGGGAACAAATGTGCTCCTTTCCATCTTCCATCGATGTAGCATAGCCTTGTGAACCCTTAGAAATGGTGGCCAGCACTGACTTGGCTACAACTAGTGAGTTCCAAACTGCTTTCGCGCGTTTTAGCATATCTAATATAAGCTTTCTTTAGTTTTTTCAATTCTTTTCTCCTGCCATTTCTCTCACAAATTTGGTCCACTAGAGCAATTGAATTAGCATCAACCTTCACCCTCACTCTAGTCATCAGCTCAATAACTGAGACCAACCTAATAATATTCTAGTAAATACTATAAATTGGATTCAAATTTTGATGAGCAATCCGTATTAATCAGAAGAGAAACTACTTTCTTCAGAGTCACTAGAAAAATCAGAAGCCCCATCTGTTGAATCTGGCACCACTCCCTCAACCTGTGCATTATCCTTGCTTTTTGACTGAACTGATATGTCTTCCCCATAGTTATGCAACCTCCTTCATAAACCACTGGTGAAATCTTTTTATACAATACCATAGCAAACCCAAGGTAAGGCATCCTAGCCATGCAAATCGATATACTACAGAGTTGATGATAAGAGAATAACCAAAAAGAGGAAACAGGCCCCGAGAAAACACATAAGGAACGCAGAAGGCTGTCAAAAGCTTAGTAAGGATAGGTGTCACAATTTCTTGAAGCACCCACAGACCATGCAAACGAGAAAATCCATCTGCTCTGACTTGGTCAAATTTGATATGCCATCTGTCAACGGTGCCATCTGACCTAGCATTACTAGTCTTGTCCAGATCTTGAGAAATATGATTCCCAACGCCCAATCTTGATAAAGAAGGAACACCGGACTTTCATTCATGGGTACACACAAAGGAACTATCACCAATAGCTCAAATAATAGTCCAATAAGAACAGGGATAACAAAGATCCACAAAGACAACAAATTGAAGCCTTAGACCACAATCATGGACCACATTAAAACTTGGTTAACAAGATATTTCAAGTTATGTGACTTTAGATAATCAACAGCATATCCAATTCCAACTACAACAGCTCAAATAATATAGCGTCCAATGTTGAAGGGATAAAGATCATTGCATTTGATCCCATGTGTAATAGGAAATTGGGGAATGGAAGTAAACAATGCCCGGCCAAGAAACAGGTACCACCACTAAGGCTGAGTTGAAGGAAAGTAAAGTGATCCATGCCCAAAATAAGAGTAACATAATGCGTAGAAAAAACATGTACTCTTCAGACTTTGCTGAGTTGTCCCCCTCAAACTCTTCTACACCTTCCACACTTGATGCAGAGTTTTCACGCACTATCCTGTTGTCATTCCCAACTGCTGGAAGAGCTAACCTATTCTGGTTCAGCTTTTGGGCAACACCACGATGAATATCATGCAATCTTTCTTGTCTTCCATGCTCAGTAATCTCAGTGCCTTGTCCATTGTTAAGGGTCCATCCAACTATAGAGCAAAGAACAACCTTTGACAAACAATCGCACTGATGTGAACAATTTAGAAGTTTTTCTTGAGTGATAACAAGACCAAGGGGAGTCTGTGGAACAATAGTGGACTGAGAGCAAATTTTTTTTATGCAACCAATAAAATTGGAATTTTATATGTAATTGTATATGCCTTTGTTTTCAGTTTCAAAATTGTATGAAATAGTATAACGGTGGAAAGAGTAGGTTGGAGCCTACATTCAGAAGAGGTCAGTACCTCTTAGAAAGTTGGTGCTTTCTAACCTAAAGGGGTTAGTGCCTCTTGTGAGTGGGTGCTCACAAACAAACTGATGTAATTAAGTAGGTTCTTAAATTACATCATAAACAAACAACAAATTGGTGGTTTTTTCCCTCTCGGTTTCCACATGAAAACACCGGTGTCAAAATGTGAATGTTTCTTATGTGATTGGTTGTATGAACTATGAATTCTTAAACTTTATGCTCACTTTCTTTATGAATAAATTATCTCATAAGTAACATAAAATAAAATGGACTAAAATTATATTCAAGAAAATAATTAAGAATCTCGCTATTACTAATTCACCCCCTCCCCCCTCTTAGTAATTCCTTATTCCAACATGGGGTTCATATGGATATGCCTTATTGACACACTCCTAGATACCCCAGACCTCTTGATTACTTGTCTGCTTTGTGGAGTATCCATATGACGAGACATATGAGGTTCCACAATGATGTGCACCACTACCCCAGATTTCAAACACCAAAAATCGCATATGAATTCAATGGGAAATATGAACCCCAATCCCGTTCCTAGTTTTTATGATTTGCATCATTCCTCCACCACTAGATGTAGTTGGTATTGGATGCTTAATCCTCTTGTGGGAAATCTAGCATCATTCAAGTAGTGGTGACTCTTGGTTGCAACACTTAAAAATTGTTCGTGACTATACATTCTCGTTTATTGAGTGTTGAGTGGATTTTCTCCTCTCATGTATCTTCACTTTATTCTCTATGTCTCTTCTTTGACATGTTGTGTTTTTCTCCATTAGCCTTCAATCCATGTTTCCATAATCCTAATGGAATATTCTTGGATTTTTTTTTTCCTAGGTAGTTGGCACCAAACTCATGTTTCTTCTATCTTTGTAGATGTAATAGAATCTACAAAATCATTGCATTTACGTATGCTTTCCTATATTGAGATCTAACAATCCTCTCATTATCTTCCTTACAATTTTCCAACTTATCTATTAAGGTCCTAAGTGTGTCCATCCAATTAAGAGAGTCTTCATCTTTACTCTTCTTGACAATTTTTTTGTTAATTTGGCAGCTCAAGGACAAATCCTTCCCTCGGACAACCTTCCTCATTGAGAATTACCCCTCCTAGTCTTTGGAAGAATTTAATTTGGTTAATGAAAAATGTATTTTTAATATGAAAACCCACTTGTGGACAAAAGTACATGTTGTATTTAAGAGAAATTGGACACCATTGCAAGAATTTAAATACAATTCAAGTTAAACTCATTTGGATGCCATCATTAGTATCAAGCATCTTATTTTTCTCTCTTCTTTGGTTTGGATCACATAGGTTTGAAGTTGGTTCATGAAAATTGGTTCATATAGGTCCAAAATTATAGGGTCCAGGCTCACACTTGTGAAAAGGAAAATTTGATTTTGGGTTGCAAGGTTGGAATGGGGAAATCTCAATTGTAGATGCACACATGAAAAGGTTCTCCTTGTGGCTCGAGAGCTACAACCGCACTAATGGTTACTAGCTCAGTGTGTTTGGGACCTAGGTTTTTGTTGACATTTGATTGGATACTTTGATTGTTGACCACAGTCTTGGAACTTTGATTTTGATTAGTATTGTTTTTGGGCTCATCTCGGAGATATCGTTTGGTTGGTTTTCCTAGATAGTCTTGCGATTGGTGAATTGGATCATTATAATCTCTCTTTACTAAAATTTTTATGACAATCTAATAAGAAGAAGAATTTGAAAGGGTTTTCCCCCTTGTGTTGTTTTTCCATGGTCCTTGACCAAATCATTATGTCTCTTGTTATTTCTCTTAATTTTCTATTGTCTATTGCATTTCTTGTTCTATCTACAATTTCTCTTGATAATTGGAAGAATTGAAATTGTTTTGAAATATTGGTAATTGAAGCAAATATTTGGGCTAAAGTAATTGTAGCAACATAGAACAATGAAAAATTAATAGTCTTCTTCTTGTTAATGATGGTTTCTATTAATGTTGTACTACATCATCCTATTTCTCATTCCTTGGTTTCCTTGTTGCACCTAGATGCCATCTTATGTGTTGTTACACACACATGATTGTTAGTTAAATCAAATACAAATAAACACTTTCATTCATCACCTTGGTATGTTTGAAACAAACATGTTAATGCAAAAGTAGCCGAAACATCAAATCTCAAGTTAGTATGCCAGTTAAAAAAACAAAATAGCATATCAACAAATTATTATGCCTACAATAATATCAGTGGTAATTCTAAAATCAACACACACATATAGAAATTAACCATTATATTAAATACCACTCTGTAATTTTAATAGAGCTTTTAGCCTCTTTTATTTAAGGCACGTTTAGTTCAAGTGTTGAGCCTAGGCACTCTAATACCACATTGTAACACTCCATTGGACCCCCCTTAAGCTATCTTAGGATTTGGGAGGTGTTACACTTTATTTAATCTGACCTCCAAATTATGTTATGAAGATGGGTTTACCAAAAATCGTATTTTTCCAACTTCATCGAAACTCAATGTTAATACCATCATCACATTTAGATCATTGAAAACTTTGTAGTAATATAAATTTTATCTTAGTTTGACTCTCAGATTGAGACTTATTCCCATTCAAAGTTTATCCAATTATATCATGCCACATCATTGAGGTACAACCACATGACACCCATGTGTAACCCACATGGATTTTCCATGTCATCTCTAGTAGTCCCACCTTTCTCATGGCACTTACATAGCATCCATGTAGACTTTTCATTAACCTATTGACACTTGACATGTATGCTTAGGGACAAAGGTTGCATCAAGGCTGACCATGTCATGTTTTATGATTAATCTTCATTATATCGAGTTCAAAGGGAAATATCGGGCGCACAAAGATATGCCTTATTGAAATACCCCCAAATCCCATGAATCTCTAGATTTTCTTGCCTTCTTAGTGGAGTATCTATCTTAGCATACATCTGAAGTTCAATAAGGTTTTCCATTTCTATCCAATATCCAAAACACCCTAGGCCATATGCAAATTCAATGGGAAATATGAACCTAGTCCCATTCTTGACTTTTCTTATGTGCACCATGCCTCCACCACCAGATGTCTTGGAGACAAGATGCTTCATTCTGACTAGCTAGATGCCTAAACCACTGTTTGCATTCACTAGTCTTATAGATGTCCACCCCCTCCACATATCTGAATGCAACTAATGTTTGGGAGTTGAAAAGGATATCTGGATTGAATACAAGATTCATTAAGGGACCATCTCCTCACAAATAAATGTGTATCTTTCTACCAAAACTTACAGGAAATGCGATTTCAAAGGATATATGAGAATTTCCTTAAGACAAGGAATTTCTTGAAACACCAATTTCTAGGAATCAAAAACCGCATCTAAGAATTGAAATCCTAAGGCATTATATCATGACCATAACATAATTAATGACTAATAAACTTGCCTTATATCAAATTATGAGAAAAGGTAAGAAATGGCCCCAACAACTAAATTTCACAAGAGGATCACATATCAAGTTTTACTTGTGAAGGTCAAGACATTGCAACATTATATAGGTGTACATAACAACAAACTTCTCTCATTTTTATTCAAATACGTAACTATTAGGTATATCTAAATGTTCATGCCAATCACATAATTACCTCCTTATTATGTGAGGAAATCTACATCCTTAAACATGGCAGTGAGCTATGAGATTCATGAGCATATTAAATATTAAATGGGATCACATGCTATAACAATTTAACTAAGGGACTTCAAGAAAACATGCATATTCCTAGAAATGACTATATATTTCATGAGGATAAAAACAAACAAATAGATCCATATGTTCAACATAACCATAAAGCAATACAAGGAAACTCCTTTACCATGATCATATAATAATCTCAACAAGTTCCATGGGTGATGCTAAGATATAAATGCACAAGTCACATATCATACAATTTCATCGTCTATAGTTAAAATGGATGTAAGTAATTATACTTATTTTTTTAACTTTGTATATCTGGTAACTGAAGGAGGGACTTCAACTCTCCACCCAACCATAAGTCAGCTACACTGCAATTTTTCTTGTACTTGACTACCCTTGAGCCAGATTCATATTTTTATGAGTTATTTTCACAAGGGTATTTCACAACAATATTTATTTAATCACATTAGAGATGGATTCTCTTATCCAAGTGGTTTATCAATTTCTCTCTTTTAATGAGCACCAAAGTAACTTTCTACCTCTCGAAAATCAATCACAAGGATTCATCCAAGGCTCAACTAAGGCATTGCTTAGTTCTAGGAGATTAAATACACTGTATAGATGGTTTATGAGCTACATTTTCAAGGAAACCATTGTAGGAGTCGATCACCCACTGTCTAGGTGGTTTATCAACTTACGTAAGAAACACTAAGTGGTTTATTGATTTCCTCAACTCACACATAGTGTTTGATCATCTCCTTCTAGAAAGAACCACAATGAACTAACTCACCTTCCTAATGATTTATCATCCTTCCAACAAGAACCAAGTGATTTATGATCCCACTCAAGAAGCACTAAGTAGTTTATCATCTTAACTAACAAGCACTTAGTGGTTTATCACCTTACTCAACAATCACTAACTAATTCAAATCTCCACCAAGCCTACATTTTCTAAGACTACTTTGTTGTCTGAGTTGTGTCCTAGATTTCCCTATTCTTTTTCTTGCATTGTGTTCTCTCACTTTTTCCTTCTCGTGTTTTCCTTTCTCATTATTTTTTATCTATACATTCATCCTCTATCTCCATTATGTCCCATGAGGAAGGGCACTGAATTGGAATCTTACTCTACTCAAGCAACCAACACTAAATCTTCACTAGTTGTTTTTGTAGAAAATTAAATTCATTGGGTGAAAAGTAAATGGAAGTAAATGAGGTGGGTGTGGATTTCTTTAAACACTTCCCAAGCAACCTCTCCTCATCAAATACCTGAATATGTGGCCTCTCCATCTCAACCATAAAATTAATTTTTACATAAATTGCAGAAACAAACTCATATAATGAAAGTTACATGGGGTGAAACAAAAATAGGTGTTATAATAACACATAAGTATGGATATATATAATTTCCATAAGATCCCATTAAATAAAAATAATCATGATCAAGTTGAGTGTGATCAAGTTTGAAGAAATTTAGGCTTCAAGATGAGCATTCTTGGAATTTTTTGCTAATGTTCATGAAACATATATAATGATGGAACATACATGGGGGTTCTATTGGCACATGTAAATATATTGGTGGTGAGGGTTTTTTCACAATTTTTGAACACTTCTTCTGCAAAAAGATGTTTGATGAACTACATCTTCATCAGTAATGTGAAGAGAAAGATCACAAATGCACAGCAAGCATAAAGTTGGGCTTAAGTGCACTACAAATTGAAGTTGTTGTCCTATTATGGGGGAGCAATGAAGAATGATAAAACATACATGACTTGTGATATCATTCGATAGTAGGAAAATTTGGAGGATAGATTTGTAGCCTTATAACTCTTGATCATTGCATCAATGATTTATGGGACTCATCCTATTGATCATGTAACAAATATGTTTCCCCATTCCACCATTGGGAGCATCATAAATTCTACAACATTAGATTCATATTCTCTACCATTGCATGGGTGTCATGTTCTTTGTGGCCACACTCTTTCCTTTGTTCCACAATAATTTCAACTTACTCATATTCTTAGAAGACTAAAAAAATTTACAAGTTTCTTAGAACAAGAGGAAATTTTAGGAAATAGGAACTGCATTGTCTTGAATCTTTATTATGGCATATCTTGTAGACGTTATATGATATTTTAAGACTTTTGTTTGAACTACTAATTTCAAATTATAATTCTTTCACCATGATTTTGAAATGACAAGAGAGAAGGATCAAATGAAACTACCATCAAACCCTAAAAATTCTAATAAATGAAAATAATAACACTAGTAAGGAATCACACACCTTAGAGAGAAAATGTGGCCAAATATGAGTTTGCTAGAGCCAAACAATTCTGATAATAGACAAGGTAAGCCCAAATGAATTATATGATTGCAACTGTACTAGAGAGAGATAATGCAAGATTGGTCAATGTCAAAATAAGATTATTTACAAATTAATTTCCCATGTGTATCTATACACTACTCAAGAATTAGGGCACCCCCCAAGGATATTTGTGCACCCACATTTTAGTAAACTAGGTTTAAATTAACCAAAAACTAATATTTCATTATAATAAAAAGATACATCAATTCCTAACCAAATTAATTAATGGCACAACATAAGCTGCTCTTGGAAAAATAGGAGGATCACACAATTATCAACAACCCCTCTTTGGTTGAATAGGGGGCACATAGAAAAATGTTGAAATACAAATATGATTTTGTTTTTGGATGTTGAACTCAATTTAGTTGACTATGGCCATAATGCAAAAGTGTGTTTTGGAAATCCAACTCAAATAAAATGGATATATGTTGAATGGTGGGAGTGGATTTATGAATTTGATATTGGATACAACTGAGAGTCGGTATATAGATGCCCGACTCAAACATATCTCACTCAAATACATATGAAAGAGTGTATGTATATCTAATATCAATATAAGTTGATATTTACCAAAAACACTACTACACATAGAAAATTTCTTCATAAGTGTGCTCTATGCACAATTGCAAAGTTACTTTATGGTGTATCATAAGAACCCACTTACTTATATAGGTGAACACCATGTATGACTATGGAATATATAGTTTCATCTTCGTGTCACAAAAAAAAAGCTAAAAATACACTTGCTAAATTAAAAATTAACTAACTGATATGATATACACATGAGATGGACAATGTGAGAGGGATTCTAGATGCACAACTTGAATATAGCTCACCCAAATACATATGATTAGTTTTATAAATGTCCATTACAAAATAGGGTTAGACCTATTCACAATAGTCCCCTTTAATCTAAACATTGGGGAGAAGTAATTAAACCAAAGTATCCCCCTTTAATGCTAAATTTAAGCCATATAGTGAAGATGTAGTCTAACTTGAATGTTAGACATGAACATAGTTCAACTATTTGATGAAAGAAACCTCTAATGGATGTATAAAATAAATATACATAGAAAGACATGTTAACCCACTAAATGTAAGAACAATGGCACACCTTATACTCAAAATTAACGTTATTTAATTTAGTACATATTATCACCTCCCAAACTTGCATTTCAAACATTATAATGGGCTCTAAGAGAGCACAACTCTATGAACACTTAGGAATATTTTCCAGTGTGACAACAAAAATATTCATTTCACTTTGGGTTAGGTCTTTTTTAGGCAAGGGGAGACCTAATATTTTTTTTTCTAGATGGTTTCTTTAGAATAAGATTGATGGTGGAATTTTTAAAGAGTAATTCCTATATAATTGGGTTATGGAGTTTTAAATAAAAAAATACCTAGAAGTAGTGATGAGAAGGATAAGGGGTGTTCACAATTAATATAACATGTTGAAACCATAAGAGAGAGAGGCATCCAATAGAACAACTAGAAAACACTAAATCATAGAATAAATGGAGAGAGTAATAACCTTCGAGAAAAGCACTCCCTAAAGAGAAACTATACTATAGCAAGTGTGCTAACGAGATAATATTGCAATAACAAAATAGTCCTTCAACAACCATGTTTTAGTTATTCAAAAGTGTGAGAGAAAGAAAGTATCCATTACAAAATATGAGTTATTTGAATCCACATGTGTGGATCACACCACTCTCAATAAATGGGGCCTTATTAGATTTTATGGTTGGCCTTATTTGCTACAATTTGTTATTTTCTAAAATTTGAATGTGGATATTATAGTTAATCTTTTCATAAAAATATTATATAAGTTAATAGTCAATTATATTTATGTAGTAGATGATCAATAATTTAATGATTATTGTTTAGTATTTTATTTAACTAGTGTGAAAAACACAGACACACACATATATAAACTAAATTTCTAGCTATATATATTGTCATTTCTTCTGGTTTAAAATGGTTTCAAATGTACTTTTGAATGCATAAATGGATTCAACACCCTAAAAAAAATTTGAAGCACTGAGGCTTTGAACATTAAAGAATCAAACATGCCTCTATAATGATATCTTAGGTTTATGCCTTTGTTTTGGTGAATGGATTCTTCTCTAACATGATTTTATTACATTATTTTTCTTAGACAATAGTCTTGACTTTCCCTATACTTTCATGTGTTAGTTGTTGATGCCTTATGCTTTATGTTAGATGCCGGTAGAATTTGAGGGAAGTTCAACCAAATATTATATGAAATTCATAACTGTGGAGAGAAGATATATCAAGTTCAATTTCTAACCCCCAGTTCCAGAAAGGAAGGAAAAAGCCAAAAAACTTGCATTTTTCCCCTTACTGTGTAAATGTTAATGTGAAATCTTCTAGAACCACCAAAGGTAGGAAAATATTCAGCCATTACAACCTCTCACAAACTAGAGAAATGAGAGAAAATAATATGAACATCTATATTTTCAATACAATATACATATTAATACAAATGTTCAATAAGTCCTCATTCAAAGCATAGTAAATAATAAATACATAAGATACTCAACTAGCGTATCGATGACATTCAATTTTCTACCATCTTTCATCATGACTTGTTCCAATTGACAATTGTCTATAATAGGGCTAGATCTGGAAAGAGACTTCAAGGCCTTACACCCATATATTTGTCAACATTGTTATGTTTTCGATACATATGTGATATTTCGTTTTCTATAATTGTTTATTCAAGGTTGAGGAGTGGGAGCTATTTTTTTTATGTGAGTACAATTTTCTTATATTCTAATTTTTATGAAGCAACCAATGTCTCCTACATATGCTTAACTGCATAAGCAACAGATAGGTATACACCTTTTTGATTAGTTGGAATTGGATATTTAAGGGATTTGAGGTGGCTATGATCCAGGTTGATATTGGTGGCCACCCACCTATTCAACTTGGACCTCTAGTCATTTCATTAGTTTCCTTGATTACAACACAATTTACTATTTTTAGCATTTTTTGGGTCGTGAACCTCCAGAGTTGTTTTGACCCCCTAAATGACGTTCTTTCAAGGTTCCTAGTAGGCCCATAGCCATAGGTAGGGGCCTATCATAAATGATGTGGTACTCAAAGAGATCTTTCTACAAGGTAATATATGTGCCAAATAGAGATCATATGACCAAGTTACAACCCCTGGGAATGTATTTCTCCCACTAACCCCAATAGGGACCACAAACTTTTAGTGTTCCATCTCCTAGGGTTAGGTTTTTGGTTGTTTAGGGTATCCCATTTTTATTCAATAATAAAAAGGCCCTTGAGCCTATTGTAGTATAGTTCAAGGGCATGTAGCTGCCACATCTCTTCTCAAGGATAATCTACCATCACCCAAGCCAATTTATTTCCATTTTGTATGTAAGCATCTTTCAGTTCCTTGATATTAATGAAATGAAGATTTATTTGTGCTACATCTCTGTGTTTATGTTTATTTTTGTATTCTATTGCATTCATGCATAAGTTTATATCAATGGTATCAGAGCAGTCTGCTCTTTCTTTGTCTTTGGGCATGTCCCCAACGAGGTCAAGGTATAAGGAGTTAGGTCTCGAACTGGCTGAAGCTTTACAAGACTAGCCTCGCTAAACCTAATGACCTCCCATGGCGAAAGAAAATAAATACAAGGGAGCAGGAGATCCTTTCAAAGTATTGCTCAAACAAGCACTTGAGCGACAAAGGAACACAATGATGGACAAATTTTCCCAGATCCTTTGACAGATGCATAGAGGCAACACATCTTCATTCAGTAGCCACTCAGGAGGCACCACTCCCTTAAAGGTACAATTCAAGTTTTAAATCCCCATATTTGAAGGATAGATAGATGCAGATGCCATAGATAAATGGTTAAATTTGTTGGAAGGATATTTTTCAGTTCATGATTTTTCCAAGTGGGAAAATATTGCTTTTGTACTTCTCAAAGTTGTCCCCCGCATCAAGGATTGGTGGGAAACTTACTATGAGCAGAGGGATGAGTGGGAACCCTCACTATTTTTAGTCGTGCCCACTTTGAATTATTTCCAAGATGTCATCAAGGAATATTATTACCCTTTTGGAGCTATGAATACAAGTACATAAAATGGATTACGCTGCATTAGCAAAGGGACCAAGGCGTGCATGAACTCACAAATCTTTTCCAGACCCTACACATAAAGTTGGGTATAAAATATTTTGAGAAGCATGTGGTGCTCAAGTACCGTGGTTCTTTTCCCAAATACATTCAAGAGGAAATGAATTTCCTGGACATCTCCTCGCTTGGTGCAACACATCAATATGCTGCCAAGATTGAGTAGAAGTTCAAGCAAAAGAAGTGAGACTTTGGATTTGAGAACCCAAAGCAAAGCAAAGGTGCCCCCATGTCACAAAGCAAAGGGAAAATCTAGGCCTCCACTCCCCAAGACAACTCCTTGAAGCCTCAAGCCAAGAATAATGGGAAGGAAAACAATGACACTGACAAGTAGTGTGATTTTCATAAAACTCCCACTCACAACATGAACAAATGTTATGCAAAGCAAGCATTGGTGGATGAGCTAAAAGACCTAGAGATGGATGCATGCTTTGATTATGAGTTGGAACCCAACAAGGGAAAAAATAAGGAAAAGAAGATCATTGACACAAAACGCACTACGATAGTAGCCACCATCAAGCTCCAAAGGGTCGAACTTGATGATCTGGAGGAAGGGAAATGCCTCTTCCACTTGTAGATGTGGGTAAAGGGTTTGACGATGCATTTCATCGTTGAAAGTGGAAGCCAGAAGAACCCAACCTTAGCTGAGGTCATTAAGAGATTAAATTTGCCAACAACACCACATCCACATTCGTACACCATCGGGTGGCTCCACTGAGGGTGATATCTCTATGTCAGCTAGCAGTGTCACCTACCTTATAACATCAAGTCATTTGCAGATGAGGCATTATGGGATGTTTCCCCTTTGGAAGTTTGTGATGTTTTGTTAGGTCGTACATACCTATGGAAGCATCATGTTGTATATGAGTCCAAACCTCATTATGTTATTATCACTTTGCATCAGAAATTGCAAGATTCTAGAGGTAGTGTTGCCTACTACTTTTTATTTGATGTCTTCTACACAATGCAGTAAGATCATTTCCCAAACTGGGAAATTTGTCTTACTTATGATTCTCCCTCACAGGAAGTGGAATATTGTGGCCACATCCACAACCTCCAAACAGAGCTCCTCCACACGGCAACAACAAATGGACAAGGTCAAGGAGGAGTAAATGGACATATTTACATAACCCACAGGGTTACCCCTACATTGTGAGGCCAATCACTCCATCGATATAAACCTAAGCATGCTACTACCTAATGGATAGATCTACCGATGCTCTGTTATGGATAATTATGAGATCAAGAGGTAGATTCAAGAGTTATTACAGAAATGGCACATCAATTCAAGTTCATCACCCTGTGGCAGCCCAATCGTGTTGGTACAAAAGAAGAACAGAACCTTGATGCTCTATATTGACCATCAAGCACTGAATAAGATCAATTTCTGGAATAGGTATCCAATCCCACGGATTGATGATCTCTTAGACTAGCTCAAGGGGGCCAAATATTTCTACAATATTGACTTGAAGTGTCATTATCACCAAGTACCCTTCGAACCCTCCGATGTCTGGAAGAATATCTTTAAATCAAAGGAGGGCCTTTTCGAATGCTCGGTCATGTCTTTCAGGTTGACGAATGCCCCCGAAACCTTAATGAGGCTGATGGAAGATATCTTGTGGCCCTTCACCATCTCGTTTATGGTAGTGTATTTAGATGACATCCTGATCTTCCACCAGAATTCGGAAGAGAGCCTACACCATATTCAACAAATCCTCCAAACCCTATGACAACACAAATTATGTGCCAATTTGGAAAAATACACTTTTTATATGACCAGGTTCAATATTTGGGGTACATTATTGATGAGAGGAGTGAGCACGTGGACCGAGCTGTCATGTGGAAAGAGTTATTTTTGCGGACAAACCTAACCTCCCTAGGAGTCTAAGACTCTCTAGTGACAAACAAACCAAACAAGAGCAATCCTTCTCTAAATACACATTATCTTATGAGAGATCAAGTGTTTTCCGATCTTACCTTAGGTCCAACGCTTGTTGTAGCAGTCCAGCCTTGCTGATCCAGATGATCTCCTCCTTCACTTTAAGACCCGCATACCCTAACAAAGCAAACGATTACATAACACCTGAATATTCATCATAAAACAAAGCATGTTCATCACATAGACCAAGGAGTACATGAAATAATTCATTAACAACAAATCATTGAGAAGAATGGACTTATTTGTATTAAGGAAACAAAAAAGGAACCATTACAACCTGAGCCTTGGTGTTGTGCAAGCTCCTCCCAGGGTCCAAAAAGAGATTTCCTCTACCTTGACAAGCTCACCCACTCCCAATATGGCAACAAGGAAGGATAGTGATCTCTCTTCACAAGTCAACAATGGAAGTCCTAATTCCAGCAGCATTTACCCTTTAGAATTCTCAGCTTTCAACCTCCCCTCCTCTGGCCCAATGCCTGTATTTATAGTATTCTAGAGGAGGTTATTCAATTCCAACATCAATGGGATACTCCCTCTTTTGGATGGGGTAGCTCCTCTCTTGATGGGATAAGCTCCTCTATCATAGGGATGCATGAACCATCTGGAGGCGCTCAATACATGTCAACCACTCTTCTAGAAAGCTCTAGAAGTGACCAAAAGTAACTTTTTAAAGATGAAACTCGCGCCTTTTGACCTTTACAGGGGTACGCACCCAACCTTTGGCTTACAGAGCATACAAGTACGCAGGTACAGTGTGTTTGGAGTGCGTACACGCAGGCAAGGTAGAGAGAACCTGCGTACCCAGAGTTAAACATGTTTTTAAGTGACTTTCTCTCTTTTTGAAGTTTGACATGAAGAGCAGAGGTATGAGGCTTGATAAGGAGGATAATATGACTATTGATGGAGCCATATTAACTGCAGATAGTCATGGTGACAAATTTCAGTGTAACACGAGGTATTGACCCCAAGTATTGGATCCAAGGTATCGGTCCTACGTGGTTTTGGAACATGGTATTGAGAGAGGCCTAAACCTATATAAGGAGGAGAAGATCATTAGGGAAAAGTGCAAGTGTGCAAGTGATGAATATTTGATGAAGTGTGAGATCTAGTATGCAGGTTATGGGTATGTGATGCTTTGTTAAGGATGCACCTATGTGGCGAATGAAGGTTGATGGACTGGGATCACGAAGACTAAAATGTATTATCATTATATGGTATGATCATGAATAGTTTAGATCTGAATATTGATGCATGTCTTATCCTTTATATCTAATGATCTTGGTATATCTAAAGTAGAAAATTTCAACGAAGGTATAAGTAACTATTTTCAGATTTATACGTTGGTTCCCTTTGGTGAAAGGGCGTATACACATTGGTTCGACACAACCAAGTAGTGTATACATTATAAGATTTGATATTTGAGGTTGTTGTTGGTTATAGTGGTTGTTGCAGGGTTTTGGGTTCTGTTCTGTGTTCTGGTGACTGTGTTTTGACGACAGGGTTTCAATGATTTAGTAGTTGGGTGATTCAGATATTAATGATGAAAATATAGTTGATGGTCATATTTCAGTGGTGATTGATTTTGTATTGATGGATCTAGTTTGAAAATTTATGAAATGTGGTCCCTGGAAGAAAAGAGAAGGTCATAGCCTTCTGTAGGTTGGTGCCTACGTACTAGTAAATATATCGGCTAGTACAAGATCTAGGGGGTTGTAGCTCCCTTCCAGTAGAAGCTGGAGAACGAGAGAAGGTTGTATCCTTCTACATGTGTGTGCCTGTGTACTGGTATGAGTCTACGATAGTACAATACTGTAAACAAGTTTTCCTTATCTTAAAGAAAACAACAGCAGGTGGTTTTTGTCCCGCATTGAGTTTCCACCTTATATCATGGTGTTCATGTGTGTGTCTTATGTGTGATGGTCTGTTCATATGGTTAATGAAGTTCTGATGCACTGATTAAAGATCAACATATGATGAATTGATTGAATCATAAGTTTGTTGAATATATGCTAGTTGCATTAAACACAGTTATGTGCTCCCTTAACTAAAGTAGCATATATGAATCTAATTATGGAAATGAAAAAGCTATTGATTTGCTAATATTGATTCAACCCCCCTCCCCCCTCTCAATATTATTTTCAGCAAGAAGTTCTGATAGTGTGTCATTATCTCAACAACCTTTTTGTGACATAAAACCTTTATTTCACAAGAAAATTCTTGACAATGTCTCAAAGTTGTTCATATGTCAATGACATTGATAGTTTTGTTCCTGTGTAAAGGTAGTATATGTAACCATTATATGTTGTATGATTTTTTGGTACAATATATGATGAGGTGTTGATTGCAACCTAATGATTGATGCATAAGAGTGATGTAAGAGCATGAGGTTTGAAGACAAAAGACTTTGAATTTTATTCCAAAGATACAAAAAAAGTTTACAAGCAAAGCAGTGGGATCCCTTAGTTGTCACTTTACAAAGCTTTCTAGATAGGATTTGAGCTAGAATTCAAGGATTTGTATTATCTTATCATTAATTCAAGTAGTTAGGCTTATTTGAGATTATAGAGGAGAATATCATGTAGATTAGATAGGATTAGGCAGTTTCGATCCATTGATTGAGGATCTGGTTGTTGTATGTAATGGTATTTATGTAAGTTTTGAACTAATGTAAAGGAATTTGGCCGTGGAGGATTAGACTGTAAAATTTGAAGTCTCTTTGTATTTTTGTGTATTCTGCGCATGAATGGTCAATCCCAAAGGTTTGAAGTTCCTTCGAAATATTTTTGAATGTTGTTGATTTCTAGTTTGGGACCTTTAAAACTAGATTTTATATAATCTTGTGTAATCGTGTTTAAATATTCATTCATTTTTTATTGATTTAATTCAAATGTATTTTGAAACTAGAGAGTTTAATTAGCGATATCCTGAATATAACTTAGAGACAGATTAAACTTGGCAGAAGCACTAAAACCTTGACGAAATGAGGAAACCCTAATAAATTCGCAAGAAACCCAGGAAAAAAGTTTGAACTGTCCGATCAATAGATCCAATACCTTGGTGAAATGAGGAAAACTTGATAAATTCGCAAGAAACCTAGGAAAAAATTCTGAACCGTCCGATCGATAGATCCAATAGATCTAATAATTATCGCTTGCTAACAAGCGCAGAAGTTAAATAGAATAGAAAGGTGGTCTTTGTAGGCGAAATTTGTTTCTCACATGGTCTCAAGGTGGTAAGTTGTATTTGAAATTTTCACATGATTAAACTTAGCAGCGGACATGTAGCACAGGAAAAAAAATTTTCTCGTATGCTCTCGGCTCATTAAACATCATGCAAGAATCCACGCGAGATTACATGTCAACCGCTGGATCAAGTGAGATTAATCAATGGTGGAGATCATCCTACTAGTTTACAAGCGGAGAAAGCAATAACCGTCGGATTGAGCATTGAGATCTACGAAAAAGAATTAACGCGATAAAGGTTTGTGGAATGACGGATGTGAAAAGGTTATAAACCAAAGTTTTAATTATTTTCGGTTCCATGGGAAAAGTGAAGGTTTGCCTTATTTTGGGTAAATTCAACAGTTCTGTTGTTTTAGCAGAATATCTAAAATTAAAGGTTGATGACTGATATTCTAAAGGAAACCTGAGAAAAAGTCTTGCCTGAATGTGAAGAGATCGTTTCTAGTTTTGAACGATTATCCTTAATGCATGCAATTAGCCCACCATTAGTGGTATCAGAGAAACTTATTGACACTGATCAGAATCTCAGAGAACAGAAAAAAAAAATCCAACATGGCTTTCAGAGTTGAGGGAAGATGTGGTGGTGGTCAAAGAAGAGGAAGAGCAGTTGCAAATTCTGAAGTGTTGGAAGCTATGGAACATATGCAAGCTAGACTAGAAGCAATGGAAATGGGAAATCAAGGCGATGCAGGTGATGGAGATGTCAATGAGCCTGAAGTTGGAGTTGCAGAAGAAAAGGAACCTGCAGAAGTTACTCTTGAAATGAGATTCTTTAAATCAATGTTGGGATCCACATCTAAACCCAGACTTGAGGGTTCAGTTTATATAGGAGGTTTAAACATTGAGGAGTTGATAGACTGGATTAATGACATGGAAAAATTATTTGATTATGAAGAAATGGAAGAAGGAAAGAGAGGGAAATTTAGTGTCACAAAATTGAAAGGACATGCAACACTTTGGTGGGATGGAGTGCAGGCAGAAAGAAAAAGACTTGGTAAGCAACTAATTAAAAATTGGAACAGGATGGAGGAAAAGTTGAGAGGTAAGTTTTTGCCAAGTGATTATCAACTTTCATTATATAGATATATGCAAAACCTTAGATAGAGGTCTTTGACAGTGAAAGAATACACAGAGGAATTTTACAAAATGAGCATAAGAGCTGGACAAATTCAAGATATAGATGAGAAGGTTGCAAGATATATAAATGGTCCCATAATGAGGATCCAAGATGAGATAAGTTTGTTGTTCCCTAAAACAGTAGAAGAGGCCTATCATATGGTATTGAAGGTTGAAGAAAAAATCATGAGGAAGAAATATGCTAGAAGTAGAGGTACTTTCCAAGGAAGAGGAAGTATGGTAGAGGAAGATCTACAACACCTAGAGATGGAGCTAGCAGCAGCTTGAGTGAGCATACACCCACAGAAGGTGATGTAAGTGGCAGAAGGAGTTTTTTCAGAGGAACAGGAGGCAAAGGTAGAGGAAGAGAAATCAAATGTTACAGATGTAACAAACTAGGACACAGACCCTATGAGTGCCCAAAAAACATAGGAACAAATCAAAGAAATGTAATTGTTGCTAAGAATGAAGAGTAAACAACGAAAGTGCCAGAAGAAGAAAATGTATCAGAGAAATGGGAATCTTTGGTAGTGAACAAAGTTTTGTTAAAGCCAGCAAAGGAAGTTGTTGAACCAACATAGAGAAAGACTTTTTTTCAAGACTATGTGCAAGGTTCAAGGAAGATGTTGTCAAATGATAATTGATAGTGGTAGTACTGATAATTTTGTCTCTACAAAAGTGGTGGAGAAGTTGAAATTAAAGACAAAGAAACATCCAACACCTTACAAGGTGTCATGGCTTCAAAAAGGACATCAGTTGATAGTGAATGAATAGTGTGAAGTGGAGTTGCAGTTGGGTAAATACAAAGACAAAATTATATGTGATGTGATGCCTATGGATGTGTGTCACATATTGCTGGGAAGACCTTGGCAGTATGACAAAGGAGCTATGCATGATGGGAAAAAGAACACATACAAATTTGGTAAAGATGGTATTAATCACACATTGTTGCCTATGGAAGAAGAGGAAGCATCAAGAAAATCTGTTCCAATGACTCTATTGCTAAGTGGAAAGAATACTTGCAGTAGATTGAAGAGGATGAGGTAAATATTACATTGATTTTCAAACCCAAGGTAATAATTACTTTACTAAGATTTCTAATTTTCCAATTGAAATTCAAGAGATGTTGGAGAATTATTGTGATATCATTGTAGATGATTTTCCTAAATTATGAGTTATCACCCATTAGAAAAATCAGTCATCATATAGATTTGATTCTAGGGGAAAATTTATCAAATAAAGAAGCTTACGGGATGACTCCCACAGAAAATGAACAAATCAGGAAATAGGTTCAGGAACTATTAGATAAAGGATTGATTAGAGAGAGTTTGAGTCCTTGTGCAGTGCCAACAATGTTGAGTCCAAAGAAAGATGGAGGCTAGAGAATGTGCACTGATTCAAGAGAAATCAACAAAATAACAATCAGGTACAAATTTCCTTTACCTAGAACTGAAGATTTGATGGATTGTTTAAGTGGAGCAAGATATTTTTAAAAGGTGGATTTAAAAAGTGGTTATCATCAAATAAGGATTAGAGAAGGTGATGAATGGAAAACTGCTTTTAAAAAAAATGAAGGACTGTATGAATGGATGGTAATGCCTTTTGGATTATCAAATGCTCCTAGTACATTTATGAGGCTTATGAATGAAGTGTTGAAGGAATTTATTGGTAAATTTGTAATAGAATATCTGGATGACATATTAGTTTACAACAGATCTAGAGAGGAACATATGAGACATCTGAGTTATGTATTACAAAAGCTACAACAAGAAAAGTTACTTTTAAACTTAAAGAAATGTTCATTCATGAAGGAAGAGTTTGTATATCTAGAATTTTTTGTTTATGTTGATGGATGAAAGATGGATCCTGTTCTTCCCTAAGAAACCAATTTCCTGGCTGTAGGGAAATTGTGCTTAAGAAATTAATAATAATTGCTTACTATCACCTATCATTTATTATATTCCCAAATGAAAGACTTGGAAAAATTTGCCTTAGACTCTTAATACATGTATGACTAGAACATCTTAGAATGCCATTCGTTGCTAAATATAAATGATGGATGAAGAAAGTTTGAAAGGGAAGTTAAAGACAATATGTTGATATTTCACAGGAACTATTCTCTGTAACTTAGAGGAATTATGATTATGAGAAATAAATCATAGTTAATATGCTATTCTTTCACAGAAACTACTATCTATAACTTAGAAAGGAAGTAAGAACTTTAAGTATAGGAGCGCTCTTTAAGGGATTTTACCTTGCAACTTCATTACTATACTTAAAAAGAAGAAAACATTGCATGACACATGGTAGCGATACTTACAAATTATATGCAACAACTTCTGGAAACTTTTGGTTGTTTCATTAATCAATGATGTTATCAGAGATACACTGGCCTGATTTTCCCAAATTCCAACCCTTTATTAGTATTTTTTCCACTTTTTATACATTGTGGAATAGTTATTGATTTTTGAAACCTATCTAACTACTTTCTAACTATATGAAATAAAACTGTTACATAATTTACAGAGGGTGAAAACACCTTGAAGAACAAGAAATAACAAAACAAAATTGAATTTAGAAGGATTGGTGGCTTGTTCTATTGATTTGTTGCCGAATTCCTCTGTGAACACTCTAATGATGTTTAGTTCCTCTTAACCATAATGCAATGTGTTTAGTTTGTATAATCCTGGGCATTCTAATTGGCCAAAATGCCAAGAAATATATATAAGATCTGTTCTCCTTTTCAACCCCAGCTCTAATCCCTGATTTTCCACATTACAAAGCGAGATTAACTTTTCTCATTAATATGAAACTCAACAAGAGTAGATCCGGCTTTATAACTATCAAATCTTCTCATTCAACACTTTGTCGTCTTCTATTGCAAATCACAATTCGCCCCAAACCCCTGTAGGAACTTAACTTATGCACCTGGCTGCAATAACCATGAAAATACTAGAATTATGCATTTATCATGAAAATATATGATTAGGTGTATTTTCCTTCTCAATATAGACTTAGCACAATTCCCAAGGCATCCTTCCCACCAATTCAACTCCACCGTTGATCTACGCTTTTCAGATGAAATGGTCTATCAAGTTTTGATATAACACAACATATATCGATATCAGTTAAGGCCCACAATCGGCATGCTATATATTATAATATATATATATATATATATATATAATATTATATATATATATATATTATATAAAGATAAGTGCTGCACAAATATGGTGGACCCGCTGAGCTTTAAAATATAACAAATATATGCTTTCAAGTCTGACCCTTCTATTATAATCCATTATAATAAAACTTTATATAAAACTGCGTCAACGCAATATATAGGAATATCAAATAAACCTTTATGACCCATAATATAATCAGACACGAGGGATTATCAAATATAATACATCAAATATCAGGTCAGAATCAATAAATCACAATCGACTTTTATCTGCATATATATTCATAAAGGGTGGACCCACCGGACTTTAAAATATGATATATATGCATTCGGGTCCAACCCTTATCACATATCGCGATCGGTGGGGTCAAATGCATATAGCATAAGCATTTCACATTATCTTGGACCCACCGCTCTCATAAAATATGCCATATAAGTTTTCGGGTCCAGAACCCAATCGTTGATCACAATCGGAATTTATCTGTGATGCCACCACCCCTGACACGGACTTGCTGAACTTTAAAATGTAGCATATAATATTTCGGGTCCAGTCCTTTTAACACTTGTTTTCTTAGAAAATGCACTTTATTTCGTCACTTCTTTTTCATTTTGATTTTCGATATATCTATGTTTTGCAACATACATATATACATGTACGCCCAAATAACCCTTGGCCTCCAATATATCATTATTGCTTCCTCCTTTCACTTTATCTCCTTTTTTTAAAGTATTTTTCAAAAGATTTTTGAATGAAGAATGCTATAAACAATAAACAATTGCATGTTACAACATCTGGCTCCACCTGGGGATATTTCTTTTGCCACAAAAGCGCTGAGAACCACAGATTAGTGCCTTCACCTCGGGCATGGAGTCATATATTTCTCTGCATAAACTGAAATACTATGGTATTTATAGAATGGCTTCACTCTGGTATTCACAATGCAATTATGTTTACTTTTAGAACTGGAAGTAGTGCTTTAAATATTTCCCATTAACAGGCAACTGCAGAGTATCATTATCAAGATTTTCAAGGATGAAGGTATTATTGGATTTGACTTCAGAAATTCTAAAAAAACCATACCAGAGAGGATCAAACTTCCCATGCTTAACCTTATCTTCTCTTCTGGTATCCCACCTCAATACCAAGTCTGCAACTTTAAAATTGATTTCCTTGGCTCTTCTATCAAAAATATTTTTCATTTTGGATTGATATGTAATCAAATTTTCCCTTACCTTGTCCCTGTTTTCGCGAAGCTCCACCGCTTTGTTAATTCTTCTCACTAAAGCATTTGGCTCTTCCTTTGCCTCCTAAATCATCTCAATCACTGGCTTCACGAGTTGACTTGGAAATAGAGCTTGAGTGCCATATACTAATTCAAAAGGTGATTTCCCTATGGATCTCCTTGAAGTTACTCTAACAACCCACAAAGAAAACTTTAACTTAACATCCCAATCTCTTTGATTTTCTGCAATAGTCTTCTTTAGGATCCTCATCAAAGTCTCGTTAGTGGATTCCGCTAGTCCATTTCCCTAAGCGTGGTAAGTTGTATAATGAGACAAAATAACATTATACTTTTGACAAAAATCAATGAACTTACTTGAGTTGAAGACTTGAGCATTGTTTGTTATAATTTTAACAAGGCATCCAAATCTGATGAAAATATTTTCTTCCAGGGACTTCTTTACTGTCTAGTCATTTGCTCTCTTAGTAGAAATTTCTTCTACCCATTTGGTGAAGTAATATGTTTCTATGAGAACCCATCTATGTTATCTGCTTGAAGGTGGATTGATTTCTCCAACAAAATCCAATCCCCATTGTCTGAAAGGCTCCTCTATGAAGACTAGAATTAGAGGTAAAGGAGCTAATCTCTTTTTCTCAGCAAAAAATTGACATATTTGACAAATTTTAAAAAACTTATAGGTATCCCCAAATAAGGTAGGCCAATCAAATCTAGCCTAAAGGATCTTGTGTGTAGTTACTTTCCAACTGTAATGCCCCCCACAAAACCTCTCATTTTAACCTTTGATTTTTTCTGTAAATTTATCTTCTATTAAGCATAGTAATAGAATTCTAGAAAGATCCTTCCAATACAATCTGCCTTCTACAATCACATAAGGATGTGCCTTGATATTTAGCACCCTATACTTTGTTTTGTCTAAGGATTGATGACAAGAAAGAAAGCACAAATAATGAATTATATGTTTATACCATTCTGAACATAAGAATTTATACTTGATTTTCATTCTTGGGTCTTGCTCTCCTTCATTTTCTTCAACTGCTTTCCATTTACACGTGCCAACAAATTAATTCCCAATGCTTGAAAGTTTGATTCTGTTAACATTTTCACCAGCCCTTGTCCTTTTACCAACTTTGTGGGTTTTATATCCAAATCATATTCTTGGATCTTGGCAATCCACTTTCCTCTCTTTCCTTCTACATCTCCCTGTAATAATATATCTTTCGCTGCAACATTAGGCACATAAGCAACAATTTGGGACTTCAACACATAAGTTCTAAAATCTTTCAGGGCTTTTACCAAGGCATACACCTGCATCTCGAGCATATTATATTTTAGCTCAGAATCTCTAAGGATGTTACTGAAGAATGCAACTCGGTGCTCTCTCCCTTCATCATTCTTCTGCAGTAAGGCAACTGCTATCAAACTTGATGAGGCAAATGAAAAAACTTGGAAAGGCTTCTGAGAATCAGGGCTGATAAAGGCTAGAGCTGCTTGCAATGCCTCTTTAATTCTGGAAAATGATTCTTTAGCTTCCTTGGCTAGTGCACTTCATTTTCCTTCTTCAGCATATTAGTGATTTCTTTCAGGATTTATGCATAATTGGATACAAATCTTCTCAGGAAATTAATCCTTCCCAGGAACTTTTGAATATCTTTTTTACTTTTGGGCAATGGTATTTTCTACATAGCTTGTACTCTGGTTGGATCTATCTTCACCCCTTCTCTGGAAACAATGTATCCCATAAATTTTCCTTCCTCTAGAGAAAAAATTGATTTCTTAGGATTTAAAGAAAGTCCAAATCTTCTACATTTATCAAAAGTTCTTTTCAAATGATCTAAATGTTCTTCATTGGACTTAGAAAAATAGTAATATCATCTAAATATATTACTACAAACTTATCTCCAACAAAAGCGATGTCCATAGCCCTTTGAAATGTAGCTCCGACATTCATCAATCCGAAAGGAATTCTGGCATACATAAATGTTCCCCAGGGAGTTGTGAACACTGCTTTCTTTTGATCCTCCTTGTCCATAGCCACCTAGTTATAGCTAGAAAATCCATCTAGCATTGACATTCTAAAATATCTTGTTACCTTTTGCAGCAAATGGTCCATTTTAGGCAAGGGATAATTATCTTTCAAAGAATCTCTATCTAGATTTCTGAAGTCAACACACAACCTTATTTATCGATTTTTATTTCTTATACCAAATTACCCACCCAATCGGAATATCTAAGTGGGACTATGATTTTAGCATCAAGCAACTTCTTGACCTCCTTCTCAATTGATGGTAGAAGCAGAGGATTATTTTCCTAAGCTTCTATTTGTAGCGTTTAACCCCCTTCTTCAAAGGAATTTTATGCTGAATAATATTTACATCATAAGTTTTGAGATATTCATAAGACCATGCAAATACATCAACATAATTCTTGAAAAGTTCAATATATCTTTCTTGAAAGTTAGGTGGAACTCCAACATATAATTTGACTAACCTGGAATTCTCCTAAGTTCCAATGTTGTGATCTTGAATATGTTCATCCCGTGAGATTTTCCTTGAGTCCATAGCCACATCATTTGAATTAAAAATCCTTTCAAGAGGAACAAGTCCCTTTGGCAAAAAATTGTCTTTTAATTGAAATATCTTTTGATTTGTTATTGAATATCTAAGACTACTAGCTCCTGCAATTTCTACTACCTCTTCTTCATCCTGATCAATTTATGTACCCTAAAATTATTCAACCATATTCAAAAACTCCTTAATCTACTGGTCATCTTCAAACACTTGCCAGTTCTTAACATTATCAAGAACATAAGGTCCGTGTCTCATTTCTACCTCATATCTTAATCTTGGATTAATAGGAGGCTTGAAAGTGCTAGTAGCCACAACCAATGAATCTTCCAATCTATTTTCATCGCTTGGAATGAATTGAATGTTAAAAGCTTCAAATAAATTTTCAATCAAATCCCATACCTCATTTCTGTATGCTCGGAGTCTAAGATGCTTTGTTTGGTAGTGACCTTTTATCTGCTTAATAATTAACTATGAATCTCCAAAAGCAAAAAAATGATTTGACTCCCATATGTTTGGCTTTTTGTGGTGAAATAATAAAAGTCTCATATTCTGCCACGTTGTTAGTTGCCTCAAACCCTAATTTGAAAGAAAAAGGAAACAAATTACCTCCATGTGCAATTATAAGAAAACCAACACCTGTTCCTTCCTTGGAGTAAGATTTGTCAAAGAAACATTTCTAGACCTCTTCCGTTTGTAGCTTTGTAATTACATTGGCTGAAGCAAGTTGCTTCTGATTATCTTCAACCAGCTCTACATTATCATGCAGTGTGAAAGAAGCAAAATCATCCTTCTCTTGACTATACCCAAGTGAGTTACTTGCTCCATTTTTTTAATTGTTTTTACAAACCTAGTTTCTCTATACAATCTCCTCTCCTCCCCACCAAAAACTGGTATAACAGCATATGTAAAATGCAACTTCAAAACACCTCCTAATTTAGCCCCTCAAGACCTAGACAGAAGCATTCCAAATCTAGTAGGAATATCTGCTACTACAACATCCATGACCAAACTTCTAGATGGAATTTGGGCTAGTGACATTGCCAAATCTTTAATAACCCCCAGACACTTGACCTTGTTTGAATCAAACAAATACAAATCTCTGTAAGTTTTGGTCACTTGCAGATTTAATTGCTTCATCACTGACAGAGGCATAAGATTGTATGAAGCTCCTGAATCAAACATGCAATTATGTAGAAGGAAATCATGAACCAATAGGGAAATATAAAAAGGAGGTATTGAAGAATCTACTTCCTCTACATGCGGGCCAAAAACCACTACTAGTTTATCTTCCTGTAGATTTACAAAATTACTCTCACTTTCTTTTAAGTTAGTAAACTAAGCAATTTCCTTTTGATAAGTAGGTGTTCTTTCCAATTCTATAAGGGGAACCTGTATTCTTACCTTTTCCAGCTCCTTGGTAAGACTAAACAAGTGACCTTGTTTAACAATCCTTTCATTCTCATTTTCGCCTTTATTTATGACTGGAATTGTCCGAGGAATTGAAACAAGCTTCTCCAAATGAATTTTTTCAACTTGATTTTGAGAAGACTCACCTCGAAGTATCTGCGCTTTGTTATTCGTATTTTGTTGGCTTTTTCCTTTATCTACTTGTTTTGCAGATTGAGATTCTTGTGCAGTCGCCTTCAATGAGGAAGTTGAAACTTGTTGCTCACCTTCATTTTCTTGATTCCTCAATCTTTTCCTAGATCTCAGTCATATTTTTTATGTACTTCAACCTCCATAAAATCAGAAAATTGTTTCCAATATTCATCGATTTCATTTTCATTACGAATAGCATCTGCTTCATCATACACATATTCTTCTCCTTCAATGCCAAGTTCATCTTCATCCATTGCATATAATGTAGAAATTTGATCTTCAGATTGTTCTTCACCAGGATCTGCTTCTATGTACAATGGTGCTTGAATTTGATTTTGATATTTTCTTTCCTTTTGCGAGATTTGCAAAGATTGTCTTATGAATTGGGGATTAAAATTCTTATTATATTGCGTTTGTCTCTGAGAGTTCTCATTCTCTAAATCTGACATGGTTTTAATTATATTACACATATCCTCCAATGATTGACCTTGGGAGGATTCCATCTTTTCTTTTCGCTTGTCTTGGGAAAGATGTGTTTCTGGTGCGTTTCCTGTAGCCACCAGATTCACTTCTATCTCTAAAGCATCTCTTTGAATCTGATCAAGGGTTGGAGCTCTCCTTTCCCTTAATGTAAATCCAAAATTTGATTCAAAAGCCCCTGCAAAAGTGATTTTTGCACTAGTAGGAGGAGGCTTTATCTTTGCTAGTAGACTATTGTACAATTTGTTGAATCTTATGACAAATTCAGTCACGGTTTCATCAAAATTCTTCTTTATGGCATTAAACTCTATTAGAGAATATCCATGGTCTCTTTTTTCTGCCCATCTCAAAATAAACACACGTTCCATCTCTTCCCAAGAAGGAATAGATTTATTGGGAAGTCCTTTGAACCTTTTCCTTTCTTCTCCAACCAGGGATTGAACAAAAAACCTTAGAACAAAATCTAAATGTTCAAAATTTAGGCTTTCTGCAAAATTACAAAATACTACTACATGATTCTCTACTGTTTGTGTATCTTCTCCTGAAAAATGAGGAAGAATTTTGAGGTAATCCTCTGGCATTTGATTGTAAGGTTGTGGTAGTTGAAAAGGTGCATACCTATTGACTAGGAACGCAGGGGCTACCATGTTTACTAAACTTTGATTACCTATATATGTGGAACTTCACTGAAATGCAAATGGACTATGCAAAGGAGGTAATGTGGTTATTGGTTGAGGTTGAATAATTACAACAGGTAAATGAAAAGTAACAGACTCAAAAGATTGGTCTTGACAGCTAGGTTCCTGTAATGTAGATGATGAAAAAGATAACTCTATATCAGATGAATGTTTAGATAAGTTGCTGCTTGATGCAGGCAATAGGAATTGGTTTATTTGAGGTCCTAGACTTCGTACCCCTCCTTGAAAACAACCTTTCAGGATCTGAAAAAGCTTGAGCCTTCTTTTGTGAAGTGTCTGATCTTGTATGGGGCCTTCTTGAAGCCAGAGTTATTGTTTTGATTCAAAGCAACCAAATATTTCCTCCTCACTGAACAACCAGAGGAAAATATTGACACCCAGGGAAAAACCTTCTTCTCTTCTCTCCCCGGCAATGACGCCAATCAATGTTGTTCCTTAAGAAACTAATTTCTTAGCTGTAGCGAAATTGTTCTTAAAACATTAATAATAATTTCTTACTGTCACTTATCGTTTATTATATTCCCAAATGAAAGACTTAGAAAACATGGCCTTAGACTCTTAATACATGAATGACCAGAACATCTCAGAATGCCATTTGTTGCTAAATATAAATGATGAATTAAGAAATTTTGAAAGGGAAGTTAAAGACAATATGTTGATCTTTCATAGGAACTATTATCTGTAACTTAGAGGAATTATGATTATGAGAAATAAATCATAGATAATATGCTGGTCTTTCACAGAAACTACTACCTATAACTTAGAAAGGAAGTAAGGACTGTAAGTATAGGAGCACTGTTTAACAGATTTTACCCTGCAGCTTCATTACTATACTTAAAAAGAAGAAAAAAATGCATGACACATGATAGCGAGACTTACAAATTATATGTAACAACTCCTGGAAACTTCTGGTTGTTTCATTAATCAATGATGTTATCAGAAATATAGTGGCCTGATTGTCCAAATTCCAACCCTTTCTTGGTAAATTTTCCACTTTTTATACATTGTGGAACAATTATTGATTTTTGAAACCTATCTAACTACTTTCTAACTATATGAAATAAAACTGCTACAGAATTTACAGAGGGTGAAAACACCTCGAAGAACAAGAAATAACAAAACAAAACTAAATTTAGAAGGATTGATGGCTTGTTCTGTTGATTTGCTACTGAATTCCTCTGTGAACACTCTAATGATGTTTAGTTCCTCTTAACCATAATGCAATGTGTTTATATTGTATAATCCTTGGCATTCTAATTGGCCAAAATGCTAAGAAATATATATCAGATCTATTCTCCTTTTCAACCTCGGCTCTAATCCCTGATTTTCCACATTACAAAGTGAGATTAACATTACTCTTTAATCTGAAACTGAAAAAGAGTAGATCCGGCTTTATAACTATCAAATCTGCTCGTTCAGCACTTTGTCGTCTTCTATTGCAAATCGCAATCAGCCCCAAACCCCTGTAGGAACTTAACCTATGCACCTAGCTGGAATAACCATGAAAATACTGGAGTTATGCATTTATCGTGAAAATATGTGATTAGGTGTATTTTCCTTCTCAATACAGACTTAGTGCAATTTCCAAGGAATCCTTCCCACCAATTCAACTCCACCGTTGATCTAGGCTTTTCAGATGAAATGGTCTATCAAGTTTTGATATAACACAACATATATCGATATCAGGTAAGGTCCACAATCGGCATGCTATATATATATATATATATATATTATATAATATATTATTATATATATATATATATATTATATATTTTATATATTTATATATATTATATATATAAATAAAGTGCCACAAAAAGATGGTGCACACGCTGAGCTTTAAAATATAACAAATATATGCTTTCAAGTCTGACCCTTCTATTATAATCCATTATAAAAAACTTTATATAAAACTGTGTCAATGCAATATATATGAATATCACATAAACCTTTATGACCCATAATATAATCAGACGTGAGGTATTATCAAATACAATACATCAAATATCGAGTCCGGAATTAATAAATTGCAATCGACATTTATCAACATATATATGCATAAAGGGTGGACCCACCGGACTTTAAAATATGATATATATGCGTTCAGTTTTGAGCCTTATCACATATCGCGATCGGCAGGGTCTCATGCATATAACATAAACGTTTCACACTATCTCAGACCTGTTGCTCTTATAAAATACACCATATAAGTTTTCAAGTCTGGAAACCAATCGATGATCGCAATCGGCATTTATCTGTGATGCCACCATCCCTGACGCGGACTCACCGAACTTTAAAATGTAGCATATAATATTTCGAGTCTGGTCCTTTTAACACTTGTTTTCTTGAAAAATGCACTTTATTTCTTCACTTCTTTTGCGTTTTGATTTCTGATAGATTTATGTTTTGCGACATACATATATACATGTATGCCCATACAACCCTTGGCCTCCAATATATCATTATTGCTTCCTCCTTTCACTTTATCTCCTTTTTTTAAAGTATTTTTCAAAAGATTTTTGAATGAAGAATGTTATAAACAATAAACAATTTCATGTTACAACAGATCCAGAGAAGATAAAGGCAATCATAGAGTGGCATTCACCAAAAATTGTTTTTGAGGTAAGAAGCTTTCATGGTCTTGCTAGTTTTTATAGAAAATCATAAGGAGTTTTAGTAAGATCAATGTTGAGGGAATAATTCCCCTAGGGTTTTGGGTCAACACCCTAGTAGAGCAAGGGTTATCTATAGTAAAAAACAAGCATTCTACACAACCATGATACTTAAATAAGAAAACTACATGAAGAGAGGTGCACCTGGGGGTCCTTTGTTCGGGTAGATCCAGCCAGGGTCCAAACCATCTTGGAGTTCCTCTCGATCCTTGAACCTACAAAACAACCAATTCAAAGAAGCATAGCAATATATGGGAAAAGTATCATATAGAAATCAACTTCATAACTTATTGAAAGATGGTTAGTTATACATTGAAACAATTATTCATATGTAAACATAACAATAACATCATATGCATAAAGAACATTGATTTCGGGAACAAGACAAATGTTTCTTTATTGCAAATAACTAAAACAAAGCAAGGAATGATATCACCTTAATCTTCCTCTTGCTAGCTCCAAGCAGAAACGTCCTCCGGGTCCATCCAATCCCAAGTCTTCAAAAGGCTCCTTCCATGACTCACACAAAGATATCTCAACTAGTGAAATGACATCAAAACTCAAGGAAACAAGGGTTTCCTGTGATGGGGGAAGTGCTGGAAGCACAAGGGTCTTCAGAATTGATGAGGGAAAATCTCAGCAGAGTAATTCTCTCTCCTCTCTCCTCCCTTAGGCTTTCCTATTGAAGCCTTTTTATACTTCTCTTAAAGTAATTTTTAGTTTGTAATTCGTTGGGAACAGTTGGGCCACGGGCACTAATAGGTAATCAACAAGTAAAACCCATGATCTCTGCTCGAAATTAAGGAGATTTATTTTTTTTAATGTTTTAAGACATATATGTGGGTTAGGTATACACGAACCCGCGTACACATGCATTTAGCTCAGGGCAATGTCGCGTACAAGGAGTAAAATACTAGTTTTTAAGTATTTGACCAAGTCTGGAAGGAGGGGTTGCCCTAGGCCATAAATGCAGCATCACAAATATCAAGAGTGAGATTTGGAGCTATAACAATCAATGATTCTATTATTTACACTATAAAGAAGGATAAACATCCATTTAAATGGATTTTTGAAGCAGAAAAGAACTTCCAGCCATTGAAAAGGAAGATCACTGAAAAACCTATCTTGATTTTGTCTGATTTTAATAAACCTTTTCAAGTGAAATGTGATTGTAGTGCAGAAGCTATTGGCAGTGTTTTAAGTTAGGAGGATAGAACTGTAGCTTATTTCAGTGAAAATTTGAATGAATCAAAGAAGAAATATTCTTCTTATGATAAGGAACTTTATGTAATTGTACAATCATTGAAAAAGTAGAGACATTACTTGATGTCAAAGGAGTTTATACTTTATTCAGACAATGATTCATTGCAGTACATTATGCAACAGCCAAAGCCTACTCAGAAACATGCAAAATGGGTAGAATATCTTCAAAGTTTTAATTTTGTATTAAAACATATAAATGGCCAATCAAACAAGGTAGCAAATGCCTTAAGCAGAAAAAGTATCTTAGTTCAAGAAAGTCAAATTCAAGTGTTGGGTTTTGATTTTCTTAAAGAATTGTATGAGAAAGATTTAGATTTTAAAGAGGCATTTGAAGCTTGTAAAAATCTTGTTTTGTTAGACAGAAGTAAGTGGCTGCATTTTTCCTTGCAAGAAGTATTGTTGTTTAAAAGAAATCAGCTGGTGCATACCAAATTGTTCTATGAGGGAAAATTTAATCAAGGAGAAACATAGTGGTGGACTTGGAGGACATTTTGGTGCAGACAAGACTTATGAGCAGGTGAGTCAGTTTTATTTCTGGCCAAAGATGAGATCTAAAGTGGAGAAATATGTGAGAAATTATAAATTCTATGAGTACGCAAAGGGAAGGATCCAAAACACAGGCTTGTATGTTCCATTACCTATATCAGATAGACCTTGGGATATGGTAAGTATGCGTTTTGTTTTGGGTTTACCAAAAACTCAAAGAGGAAGTGATTCAATTTATGTTGTAGTTGATAGATTTTCTAAAATGTCACATTTTATTCCATGTTATAAAACCAGTGATGCTACTCACATTGCTAATCTGTTTTTTAAGGAGATTGTGAGGTTGCATGGGTTACCTAAGAGCATTGTTTCAGATAGAGATACCAGATTTGTTGGTCATTTCTGGAGGACATTGTGGAAGAAAATTGGTACTAAACTTAGTTTCAATTCAGCTTATCACCCTCAAACTATTGGATAGACTGAAGTTGTAAACAGAAGCTTGGGTAATCTTCTGAGAAGTCTTGCAGGTGAACATCCAAAATAGTGGGATCAAATTTTGGTACAGGCTGAATATGCTTATAATGATTCTCCTAACAGGATTATAGGGCAGAGTCCATTGCATATAGTTTATGGAATGCAACCAAGAGGAATGTTTGAATTAAGAGACTTGGGCAAAGCTGAAATGAGAAGTGCTAAAGGAGAAGATTTTTCTTCAGAGACTCAAGCAATACATGAACAGGTAAAGCAACAGTTACAAGATAGCAACATAAAGTACAAGAGCAGAGCAGATTTGAAGAAGGGAGAAGTTAATTTTGAGGTTGGAGATTTGTTTTTGGCACGCTTGAGGAAGGAAAGATTTCCAAAAAGGGAGTATAACAAGTTAAAATTTAAGAAAATTGGACCATGTAGAGTCTTGAGGAAATTTTCTTCAAATGCTTATGAAATTGAATTACCCCCTGATATTGGAATATCTCCAATTTTCAATGTTGCTGATTTTTACAAGTATGAAAGTGGAAATGCAGATGATACATCAGAAGACAACGAAGAACAAGACGTTGATTGGGTAAAACAATTACCTACAACAAAGGCATTACATCTAGAGAAGATATTGGATAAGAAATTGTTTAAAAGGACAAGAGGACAGGAGTATTTGCAGTATTTGGTCAAGTGGAAGGATCAACCAATTGCGAATGCTACCTTGATGATAGATGCCATGCTACAGAAGTTGGGTAGTCCTGTAGAAGAGCTCATGGATAGGAGCCTATGAAGAATTTTTTCCTCAAGAATATGATGTAGGAGCGTGAGGCTTGAAGACAAAAAACTTCGAATTTTATTCCAAAAATACAAAAAAAGTTTATAAGCAAAGGAGTGGGATTGTTTAGCTGTCACTTTTCAAAGCTTTCTAGATAGGATTTGAGCTATAATTTAGGGATTTGGATTATCTTGTAATTAATTCAAGTATTTAGGCTTAGTTGAGATTTTCGAGGAGAATATCATGCAGATTAGATAGGATTAGGCAGTTTCGATCCATTAATTGAGGATCTAGTTGTTGTATGTAATGGTATTTATGTAGGTTTGAACTAATGTAAAAGGATTTGGCTGTGGAGGATTAGACTGTAAAATTTGAAGTCTCTCTGTATTTTTGTGTATTCTACGCATGAATGGTCAATCCCAGAGGTTTGAAGTTCCTTCGAAATATTTCTAAATGTTGTTAAAACTAGATTTTATATAATCTTGTGTTACATGTTTAAATCTTTGTTCACTGTGTATTGAGTTAATTCGAATGTATTTCGAAACCACAGAGTTTAATTAGCGATAATATGAATATAACTTAGAGATAGATTAAACTTGGCAAAAGCGCTAAGACCTTGGTGGAATGAGGAAAAATTGATAAATTCGTAACAAACCGAAGAAAAATGTCTAAACTATCTGATCGACAGATCCAATAGATCTAATGGTTATCATGTGCTAACAAGCGCAAAATTTAAACATAATAGAAAGGTAGCCTTCGTAGGCAAAAAACGTTTCTCATGAGGTCCCAAGGTGGTAAGTTGTATTTGAAATTTTCACGTGATTACACTTAGCAGCCAACATGTGGCATGGGAAAACTGCTTTTCTCACTTGCTCTCGCCTCGTTAAACATCACACAAGAATCCACGCGAGATTACCCACCAACCATTGGATCAAGCGGGATTGATCAATAATGGATATCATCCGGCTAGTTTGCGAGCGGGGAAAGTGATAACCGTCAAATCGAGTGTTGAGATCGATGCCAGAGAATTAACATGATAAAGGTTTGTGGAATGATGGACGCAACAAGGTTATAATGCAAATTTTTAATTCTTTTTGATTCTGTGGGAAAAGTGAAGGTTTTCCTTATTTTAGGAAAATTCAACAGTTCTGTTGTTTTAGCAGAATATCTAAAATTAGAGTTGATGACTAATATTCTGAAGGAAACCCAAGAAGAAGTCTCACCTAAACTTGAAGAGATTGTTTCTGGTTTTGAACAATTATCCTTAACACCTGAAACTATCCCACCAAAGAGCAAGAATATTGATTGTAGTACTTGTTTATGCTTATTGAATCAAGTGATTCATGGTAACATTGATGATAAGTGACCCTTATGTGATGCCTTGACATGATTTAAAATGACATTTTTTGTCGCTTAATTGACAGTCACAATAACTTGAAGAAACATTTAGTCACTTTCTTCATATGAGACTGTGACCTATAAAATTGTAGTAAGACATTGACATCCCATTGTCAATATATGACATTGATTCTCACCATAAGAGAGTAGTAGCAATATCATTAAATGAGTGAAAATTTTCAAGGATAAAATGCACTAAGCCAATCATTGATTTCATATTCAACACATTGGTAGGATCAAATGCACTAAACTGGTGATTGATTTCTAGGTTGTTGTGATGATAACTTGAAATTCATTCATTAATATAACAATATCATGTGCATATCTTTTACAAAACTCTCATTGAAATTATGAACCAAAGTATAGTGACAAATGATCATCATGCCTGTTGGCTTAGTGTATCCTAACCTAGTTTCAGAGTTAATTGTTCCAAACAAAACCCTACACTATTGGCCCTTTTGGCATCCCACCAGAAGCCATATGGGGCAATTCTCGAACCACGTTTCCTCATCTAGAGATCAGTGTGATGTTTTTTATTAACCTAGATCTTTCTTCACACAAATTTATAAACCCCTAGGGCTCGGTAATGCAACTTCCTTTAAACGGTCTCTAGACTTTCGTGAACGGCTATGATAGGTCTTTGTGAACCCTTAATAGTTGAATCATCCACTTAAGCGCATAAGAAAAAATCCCTAGATTAGAGCTCGTGCATATCACTCAAGTATTTAATAAACATAACAAAATGTATTATAGTTTTCACGAAAGTATTTAACATGCGTTTCATATAGTTATCAAGGCGTATCCCATAGATTCATGCATCAATAGATCAATATTTCATAAAGACATTATTAAATCACAACATATATCACAATCATAATTAAATAGAAGTAAATAGTTCAAAAATCTTCTTTATTGATCTTCAACATGGGGTTATAGACTCAAAATTGCCCTGCGCACTCAGCTGCAGGGGTCTGTGCACTTAGGTATGGACACTACTATAGGCCTCTGCGCACTCATCTACAGAGCCTCTCCCCTCCTCTATGAATCACTTATCTGTGTTATCTTCTATCGACCCATTACATCCATCATCCTCATATTATGCCTTAGAATTTCTAAGACATACCTATTTATACAATCCCATGGTCTGCGGACCATGGGCAGATCTCAAAACCGACTCCAAAAATGACCCAGGGGACCCCATCCCAATAGGCCCCCAACAAAAAGGTTGTGGCTCACCCTCGAGTCACTTGGCTGGCACTACAGTCTTGCTACAAATATCCCCCACCTCCACCTGCATGGCTACAACCTCGGCAATGCTCAGCGTAGTTGCCTGCTTGACCTCTTCTACTAGTTTCTCTGTAGCTAGTCCTTCTGCGGCCAGCTTCATCATTTGTTGTGTCTATTGCAAGCCCATTAGCTTCTCCTAAATGTTGTTTGTGACTTGGTAAGCATCTTCTAACCAAGGTCCCAACCTGGCCTTAAGCACAACTTCCTTCTTCTGAGATGCTTCTACCTGTGCGAGGAGCTTCTTTCCCTCGTGCAACTTGGCGAGGTGTTGCGCTAGAGAAATTGAGTGCGTCATTTCCTTGACCTCATCATACTGCTTCTGTAGCTTGTGAACCTCTGTATTCATGATCTGTAGGTTTGGGTATTCCTATAGATTTGTTACCAATTTGATTTCTTGCTCAAATAAGGTTGAGCAGTCAGCGACTGCAGCATCCAAAGTGGCCATCCCTTCTTTGATAGCAGCTCCAAGCTACTCCTTGACCTCTGTCGGAGTCATAGGCTGCAATTTTACCTATAGCTCAGTGATTTTCATGTTCAGTTTGAATTGAAATCATCCAAATTTGGTCTTTTCCTCGCGCACTCCAGTGGCTAGCTTCCTGATCTTAGCTTCTCATTATGTGTCCTATGGAATGTGAAGCTATGGCATGGGTCTGAATGCCTCTACAACCACGGCCTCTAGCCCGTAACTCTGTGCCTGCATTGTTTCCTTTTCCTTCAAAGCCTATGTTTTCTTGGTGAACATTTGTTCATTGTTCACCCTGTATTCATTGATCAAATTGAGAGTGTGCTACTCCCGAGCTCTCAATTCCTCTGTCACCCCTACCTGCAGCACATGAAGAAGTTCATTGGGGAGTGTTGTAATGTTCAACATGATGTTCTTAAGGGTGATTAAGATGATGTGGTCATCGACCGACTCTGTGCATAGGAAAATTTCTGGTAAAGAAACAATGCAAAGGTTTAGGGTCCTTACCAATTCCATAGCCTCACTCGTCCCTGGTGCTAGGTTCACTTGTGTTGTGCTCGCTTGACCTGCTACAACTTGTATCCTATTAACCTCGATCTGTAGCTCATGTAGATCCTTCTAGATGCTCCCCAATGTCTGCATATACTGCTGCACAAACTGTTGCATCACTTCAGTGGTAGTGTCCCATATTTTTCCATCGATGTCATCGAGATCACCCTCTGTCAGTATCATGGGATCACCCTTTGATTTGTCTATTTTTTCTTATTGCAGGGACCTTCCTGATGCTCCTGTCTATGCTTCTTCAATAAAAACGTGGTGCTCTACCCCTCATCTCCCTCGCCGCCCTGTTCAAACTATTCTTCCTCCTCGGTCGCAGGCAAGGGGGATTTGCTACTTCTCTCTAACTCACAATCATCTTGCTTAGCCTGCTCCTTAGTAGCACGCTCCTTCTCCATCCTAGCCTTTTTTGTGTTTTCCTTTTTCCATTGTGTGGTCAAATTTTTTGTAGCCTTCTTGGTTGCATCCTTTCTTTTCTTTGTTGTCGATCTTTCCGTGCCCTTACTAGTTCTAACATCCATGTCTGATGGGGCGGGCCACTCTGCTGGTCATCACTTGACTACCTCCTATATGTCTGTATCTGTGACCTCATATGGTAAATCATACCATTTCTACCGTGAGTCCTTCCATGTCTAAATGTAAACTCAGTGGAAGTCAGCATTCAACGCGGCATAAGTGGACAACTGCTCGTACAAGGTTGGGGACACCCTTGGGTGTTAGTTGATGGCCATGCGGAGGCTTGATTCCATCAGAACCCATAATATTTTTGTCTCTGTGACCTGCGTGGGGTCCTTTGTGGTCCATAGGGAGGAAAACTATGTGGCCTCTGATAATCCTTCTTTCAACGGAGGAAACTCGGTATTCTCCAGCAGCTCCCATGCGACCAACACGATGGAGAGCAACAAACAAGCATATGGAATGGCTTGGTCTCATCCTAGACCTCACGACAACTCGCGAAGAATTCACTACATAGGTACCTTCACCAATTGAACTGCACACCCTTTGCGCATTGTGTAGCTAGAGAAACCACAGGTGCTGAAACTTTGTCTGCGTGACACTTCCTCCTTACTTTCTCGGCTAACATTTGTGTGGAAATTTGCACCGCGGGGTCATTTATAGAAGTAATTGAGTATCCACGTGGCTATTTCATAAGGGAAAATTCCTTCTTCATCTTGTCTGCCAAATCCTTCTCTCTTGTCTTTCTGCCAAACTCCTTGGCCAAATTCAAACCCTCATGTGGCAGGTGCGTGATCCTGTGGATGAGCATGTCAGTGATGGGTATAGGCCCTCCTATCCATAAGCACCCACCGTGCACCAGAGTAAGTAATTGATGCACAAAGGTTGTGTTGATAGTGGTGTAGTGATAATGGGGCACCCACAAGAGGTTCAACAATCCCAAATTCTCCACTTTTCGAATCCATTCCACCACCTCTAGCTCGGTGACACCTGAGTTTGGGAAGAAGATGTGCTTCATATATTTAGTTTTCGCTAGGTGGGAGAACCGATCAAGATCTATCAGGTCCCAATCTTCCATTTTCAGTAGGGGGATCAGTGTAAGGCGTGAACCTTCGAAGGGAATTTGCTCGATAGCAGGGGTGTATAAATGACAAATTTGTCCAAGTTTGGGTCCTTGGTGACCTTTACCTTCCCCTTGCATGGAGGGATATAGTTAGGAAACCTAGTAAGGGCTCCATTCCCTCAGCGTCTATGTCCTCGGTTCCTTGTTCTTCCTCAACCTCCAAATCGAAAACTCTCTTGGGCTACCTGCCTTTCTTCTATTTTTGAGTTGCAGAGTGTTTTCTAGGTGATTCACGCACTGGAACTGACTTCTTCTGTTTATCCTTCTTCGGTTTCTGGGTTTCTCTAACAGGGGTTAGCTTCAGCCTAGGTGATCTCAACGGCTTAGGCACAGGATTCAGAGCTTCCATACTTACTACCTCTGGATAGCTCCTTCAGACACGACATCTCCACCATTGCTCACTGTCTCAGCAGAGCTTGGTCCTAACATGGTTTCAAGGATGAATATCTTATTCAACTACGGTAACATGGGAAATGTAGGGCTTCCAACCAAATCCTCAAAATATGAGTGGTTCATAAGCAACAGATAACACAACTCAAAAACTCTAAGGGTTCAAAGTGTTCTCTATTGGACCAACACACATAATGTATAGGGGTTTTTGAATTCAAATCCAACCGTTCCCCCAAAAAATCAATCATTAATGTTATTTTGGTGGAAAATATTCAAATATTTTGGCCTTAAATGTCGCTAGCCCGCTACTCTTAACTGTCTTCTGGCTATCAAATCATGTACAATGACTCCAATGGTCACTTTCCTATTGTGTTGCGCAACACCTCCCTTCATAGCACAACTTCTTATACTAAAACTTCACCATTTTTTGCACAGCCTACCTACCGCATAGTCCTCCAATCCTGGTAGTGTAGTTTATAGTCCTTCGCTCCCTTACAATTGCCTAGAGAACTAAGACTGTCCTTCCATCATATAGTCATTGAGCTAGATCCCCCGTCTATGGCTTCAATCGGCTTCCATTCACCCTTCTCAGAAAAGGTTCTCCATTCATCTTCATGAGATGAACTGTGCCTCCATCTGTAATATTTTTGATAACATATGGCCAAGTCAGTGCATTTGAAATTTCCCCAGAAACTTAGTGGACTTTCTATCATATAATAAAACTATATCATTTACTTTAAACATGCGCAGCTTGATGTGTTGATCGTCCCATGCTTTTTCACGTTCCTTCTGTACTTTCTGATGGAATCCAACCAAGAATTTGTCTTCTTCAAGATCCATAAGTTGTGTGAGCCATTCTTCCAAGGCTTTATGATCTTCCATACCAGTGAAAGCTACTATGCCTGGAATAGGCGTGATATATTCCGTAGGCATCACAACTTCTAAAACATTAACCAATCTAAAAGGTGTATGTCCTGTCATCTCTTTACAAGTAGTCATGTACACCCATAGAAATGTAGGTATGGGCACATCCCAGTCATTTCGCTACGCGTTACAAATCTTCGTCAGCACATTTTCCAAAATATTATTAAAGGCCTCTATTGGTCCATTAACCTAAGGTCAATACAGGGTTCTCTTTTGATCATAGACCTGGAACTCCTCAGTCAACGCATCGATTGTCTCATTTAGGAAGTGCATACCCCAATCACTCATCAACATGTCTGGGCAACCAAACCTAGTTAAGACATATTCAAACAAAAACTTCATTGTTGTAGCTCCTGTGCAAGCTTTAACCAGTTTTTCCTCGACCCATCTGGTTAAATACTCTATCACAATGGTGATATATAATGCACCTATCTTCTTTCCTGGGGGCTTAATTGGCCGAACGAAATAAATTGCCCATTTTTCGAATGGCTACAATGATACTTGAGGATTCAGTGGCAACTTGTCCCTCCATGATGGTATGCCCATTTGTTGACATGCATCACATGCCCTACAATACGCTTTAGAATCTTTATGCAGCATACGACACCATAAACTTACGTGCAAAATATTTTTTGTTGTCTCCTTTCCCGCATAATGTCCTCCCAAAACCCCTCCATGAGCTTCAATGAGGATGCTATTCCACTCAAAATCTGGAACATATTGTCGCAATATATCATCTACACCCATCTTATATAAATGGCCTGCAATAACTAAGAAATCTTTTGTGTGCACTACTAGTCTTTCTTTTTCTAACTCGTATACCCTTCTCGTGCCATTCATGTAGTCAAAAAGTGAATAATATTTGCAAAGTGGTTATTTGCTACGCGCGCCATGAAGAGTTGCACATCGAGCAACCCTTCCTCCAAATTGATAGGATCCTCTCCTGTCTCGATCCGTGACAGATGGTCAGGTCCTACATTCAACCTTCCTGGCTGCATAATCATCTCAAAGTCATACTCCTAGAATAACAGCAACCATCAGTGGTTCTTCCCCCCAAACACAGGCTCATTGACCAAGTATCTCAAGGCAGAATGATCTGTGTACATTTTGAAATATCTGCCCAACAAATACTTCTTGAAATTTTGAAGTGCATATACCATAGCTAATCCTTCATGCTCTCTCGTTGAGAATTCTTGCCAGCCTTTGATAATTTCCTGCTCGTGAAGGCTATAGGGTGGTCCATCTCTCCTTCATTGGCTTGTGTTAGCACTCATCCCAATGCAATGCAAGGGGCATCGAAATGTACATGGAATTCCTTCTTCTAATCGGGAAAGACCAATATCGACACAGTGACCATCTTTTCCTTCAAAACATCTAAAGTGCACTAACATTATTCATCCCAATAGAATGTAGCATTTTTGAATCTTTGATCGGAGAATCCACGGTAAGAGAATTTTTACACCAACGTTTCGAATCCCAAATGGGATCCATCATCAGGGTTAAGAGAAAGATGATAAAAGAAGAGCAAGAAGGAAGAGATAAATACTCATGGGGGAAGGAATATTGAAGGAACAACACAGGTCGGCCAGAAAGATTAATAATGAGACTTAAAATTAAACTTAAAATTAACTTTAATATTTTTATAAATTAATAATATTTAATTAATACCTATAAAACCTAAACTTTATATAACCTAACCTATATATAAATATTAATATCTATAAAACCTAATATATATATATTAATATTAATATCATAAACCTAATATCTATATAACATTAATATTTAAATAACCTAATTTCTATAACTTAATATTAATATTTATAAAACTTAGTATATATATTGGAATTAATAAAATTTATTATCTATAAACTTAATACTACATAGTTTTAATATAAATAATATATTAATTTGATATCTATAAAACTTAATAGAATAATAGACTTAATATATATATGGTATTAATATCTATAAAACTTAATATATATGAAGTATTATTAATATATTAATATTAATATTATAAAGCTTATTTAAGCTAATAGAATTTAATATATAATATATATAATATATAAATCCAGATCTATATTAACATTAGAAATTATATAACCTAATGTCTATATAACTTAATATTTATAAAACTCAATCTATAAATAACTTATTATTATGAAACCTAAAATCTATATTAATATTAATATCCATAAAACTTAATACATAAAATAGTATTAATGTCTAAACAACCTAATCTCTATTCTAATATCTATATCAATATCTAAATAAATTAATGTTACTATAACCTAAATAATATAACCTAAATTATATATTAGATTCTAAACTATATTAAAACCTACATTAATGACTAAATTATATTAAAACCTGAGATTGTAAAGGGAAAGTGAGGGAAAAAACTTACCTGCTGAACCACTTACCTGGGGTTGGGTTGACGCCTCTTGATCTCACTGATCAGGGGAAGCCAGCTTCCGCTAATCTCCAAACCGCTGTCTCTGTTCAGATTGCAAGGATGCTTCAGATCTCGAGGGCTTCTCTGATTTTCCATTTCTGATGCTGCTCCTCTCTTGCGATAATTGATGCGCTTCTAAGCAGATGTGGTGTTTAGTCTTCGAGGAGTGTTCTGCCAAGGCTGAGGTACGAGATCTTCCATTCCTGATGTCAGCGCCATGTTCTTTCAGTCTTGTCTGGAGGGAGCGACAGTTCACTAGTAGCTTTCCCACACGACAGCATATAGAGTTCCTAAGCTCTACTTGTCAATATATCCTTACTGATTAAAGTTTGTTCTGATGGTACCTGGGAGCTGAGAATTGAGTTATAATGTTTTTCTTTCTTAGGATTTTTGCCATTTTATCTGTGACTCCTTGGATATAAGGTAGAAAAACCTTACCACTTTGAGGTTGATCCTGCTCTTTAGGTATGGGAGATGACAACCTCCTTTCAGCTTTCTTTATGGCTTTTTTAATCTCATGATCCTTGTAGCCTATATTTTTGAAAGTTGAAACTAAATGCCTCTTCTCTTCGTTTATATGCTCTGAGTCAGAAATTCATAGGGCTCTAATGGCAAGAGTGTTCAGGTCGCCAAGGTTTTGCGCTGGGTGATGGTGGGAGTCCGCATGAAGCTGGGTGCTCCCATATGTTTGAACCAACTCCAAAGTTTTCTATGGAATTCTGAAGATTGTTGCCTTAATCTTCTGCAGAGATTCATCAATGCTCTCGAACCCATATTCAAAACTAAAGGTCATTAAGAATCCTTCCCTTAATACATCCCACTCTGCGGTTCCATGGCGGAGCTCTATTTCCAGATACCAATTCATAGGAATTGTATCCAAAGTATGACAGAATAAGTGCACCCACTTCGGTTGTGGCTTCGTTCCATAAGCTTTAGTCTACTTCGGTAAATGATCACGTGGATAATTTCTCTCATCATATTTATCAGCCAGTAAAATTTTAGGATGACCAAATTGCAACCTCATCATCCTTCTGTAATCTCACCATCATCAAAGTTATCCTTGTGCATACCCCACCATCGTGCCAGTGTAGCATATAGTGCCAAATCTAGTGCTTGGAAGCAATGATCCTTAGGGAATTCTCATTCAAAATAATCCAAAAACTTATCTACGTCAGTAAAACCATGATAAGAGGGTAAATTTCTTACCTCCAGTAACACACAACGCAACGATTTAGTCATCATGTTGTACTGCAACATATATACTTCATGTAGCCTATTCTTCGAGTGCTCCAACTCTTCATATGAATCCAAGGTACATGAATTTTCTTGGTCCCATGCAATCCTACCATCCTCCATCAGATTAACCCAGTCCTAGTCTCGCGCATTTATTTTGTAGATCTAATCCAAGTCATCATCACTCTCTTCATAGTCACGGACCGGTTCAGTATAGTGCGGTCCTTCTGCAAGGTCCAACGGTACTACCACCTGAAGTAATTTCATCTCAAATGAAATTATCCTCTTATTCAAGTTGATGAATCCATTCATATATATGGCCCAGTCAATTCCAAGGAGAGTTGGGTATCAGTTCTTGTTGTCAACGATCTCTATTACTTCAAAATCAACCAGTGCGCTCGCACCTTCTATATCCACCATTACTCCATGTACTTGTCCCATAGGGATGATATTATGTTGGGTTTCCATTCTAAGATGGATCGGAGACAACTACAACATGCGTCAACCCATTATTTCCCATGTCTGTTTAGGAAAACATTTGTGTTAGACCCCAGATCCAGAATAACTTGGTCCATCTCATAATCTCTTATTTATACAACGAGCCTCATTTCATGCCCAGTTCTTGCCTTCTGTTTCCCAATATTTCTAACTACATAGTGTCCATCAGGAGCATTTTCCTTACCAACAGAATTGTTTATTAACTCCTACAGGCCCTTCACATCTTTGCTATCGCGCAACAATTTCATGCAGATCTCCAAGAATGTGGTAAACACAAAGGGATCGACATTTATAGTCACGCTATTTTATAGTACTCTATTCTGGCTCCCTGAGGTGGATGCCTCTGTGAATCTTTTCCTCGATTCCATAAACGTTTCCTTCGAGCGCTCCAAATAAAAACTAACTTCCTTCTCTGGGGCCTTATGGACCCATTCATTCTCTTCAGGTTGCTTTCCCTTATCCTTTCCAGTATTTATTCTGCTCCTCAACACTATATTCACATTCTGATATTCTTCATGGGGCTCAGCTCTCACCATTCATAAGTTTTGCGTAGGTTGCTAAGACTGCACCATTTTCTCTTTCATCTTAGCTATCAACACAATGCATTCATCTATAGCGTGTCAAACTGGTTGCAGTATTGACAAGACGAGTGTGTCTAGTACTGACACTCCCACGCGTAGTGCCTTGGTGTCCCACAGTTATAGAAAATAACGTGACTGCGACCTCTACCAAGTACTCCTCCTCCTTGGTCTCATCCTCATCCTTGATATCCTCCACATTCAACTCCACCACTCTAATCTGGAGGCTGAGTTTCTGCTTTCATTTGGTAGGTAGGCGTTCTTTCTATCATCAAAACGTAGCTATGATAGTGGTGCTCATTGTGGCCGACTGACTTGCAAAAATCGCAAAACAACTATTGTGGTGTCTGAATGAACTTTTGCAACAAATTTCAATTATTTGTTATGTGTTTCCAGCCACCTCGCAAATAGCGCACCATAGCGTGGCCCTCGCACTTGATCCTGCTAGAGCTTCTAGCCTCAAGGGAAGTGGTCCCCCTCTTGTAATATAATTTTCAAAGATAGGGCAGTGGTCTTTATCATGCCCCTGGATTTTACATTTCAAGCACCAGACTTCCTTGTGCATCTCTGGTTTAGTGTCCTTCTCTTTCTTCAAGCTCCGCAATTCCAAGCAAAGGTTTTGCAACTATGAGTGAATTTGTTGGACTCCCAAATTCATGTCTTGAGTAGGTGTTGCATGCAATTTCATCATGATTTCAAGGGCTTCTCCCTAAGTTCCTATCTTCTGTTGTGACAAATCAATCCTTAGTTGGGGTAGAGGTGGGGCTATAAAGCACTCGCAATGCTGACCATTTGTGAGATGCATATTAGCTTCATAGATCACACACTTCAACCTTTAATCCAACTCCCAAGGCGTTTCATCAACCCTCATCATTATTTACTTAAATCTAACCTCTAATTGTGAGTCATACTTAGGCTTACTAAACAATTTATTTAAAGCATCCTTAGTCTCTTCTAGTATTACTACAAAATGATCAGCACATGACTTAATATACCACATCAGTGCGCGATCCTACAGAGCAGTAACTAACTGCACCTTCTTTATGTTATCATCAGTGATCTGCTACATGTTCCACATAGCATTCGCAGAAAACCATAACTTATCTATATCTTCGCTCCGTATACCCTTGAAAATTGGCAGCTTTATTGAGATTGACATGTTGAACGGCAGTGGTGGTGGCGAAAGAGTGGACGAAGGTGTATGCTGTGGAGGTGAAGGTGGAGGTGGAGTGGATGGATGATGTATCTATGGAAAACCTTGTCTTATCAGCAGAGCAATGCTTCATGATAGGGTTTGCTCCACCCCTTCATCGTCATTCACAACTGATCCAATCAAAGGAATGTACTTCGGTCTTGATCCTTCACGATTTCTAAAGATCCGTCCACTTCGCATATATCCTAAGATTAAGGCAACGACATAACCTATTTCTCACACAAGACAATCTTAATCTAGGTATTCAAAGATCTCAAATAATTACCTTGTGATCCCTTGAAGAAGCATCGCTCTGCATTGTTGTAGCTGACTGAGGTATCAATCGTGAACTTTGTAACAAATCCTCCTATAATTCGATCACACCAGTAGTCAATAGTGCACGTGATCTTATCTTCCAAGACTTCCAACCTTCATACTAGCTCTGGAGTCCACACTATAGGACTATCAAGCTTCCACCTTCCTTGGTCGTCTTCGAACTTAGCTATCCACTCGTATATTTCGATTAGGAAGGTGCATAAGAAAATTTGATGTATTTTCATATACAAATATCTGCCCAACCATTGTTGCTTGAACATGCGCAGATTCCTATTCCCTTGCTCTGTGAATTCGTGATTTTTTTATCCAACCACTTCTCAATTTTCTTCTTGGTCAGATTCCAATGATGCAACATCACACATTGTATCTAGGAAAACTAGTATTCCTAAAGAATGCTAGCCCTCTAGGTTTGGCATCTACGCTAGAAACAACAGGTTAAATCAATTCAAAGGTCTCTTCTATGTGTAACAAATAAGAGAAAGATAATGGAACCAACCTGGAACTTCCGCTTAATCCCTTGCTTGATCTCTCTCCCCTTTGATAGATCCAGCAACTCCTCCCCGTACTTAACACAATTGGAGAGTACCTGCACAAGTACAGCAACAAAGAACCATCAAAGCATCATGATCTATTACAACATAAACATTACAGAATCAGATATATAATTCACAAATGATAAAATTCACAATTGCACAGTCATATGGAAGAAAAATTGAAGAGATTTATTAATAGAAGGGAGGATTACAACCCAATTGTCTATTCCAATATCATCCTCCCAACTTCAATCCTTCTTCACCTCATGAAATAGCAATATCACTCCAACAAAACAATGCTCTTTCCTCAATTACAAACTATCAACACTTCCTTGCAATTCACAATATTCCAACCTCTAGATCTCTTGGATGAGGGATCCATTTATAGATGTTTACAAGGGTGTGAGTCATCCATGGGTTTGATTAGTGTCATTCCACTTGTTACAATGGCTTCCACAAGAGAAGGGATTGGATTTTATTAGATCCCTTATTCATCCTTGGGCGAATTCAGAGAGGCAAATGGCATAGGAGAGAGTTATGAAAGATTTCATAAGAAATCAACTGACAAATGTCTCGGAAATTTGTCCACCCTCGCCCATCGCACCCTATAGAAGGCCTAAATAGTATGCATCACACCTTGGCAGTGTACCACTCAGTGTGCATCACACTTTTCCAGTGGAGTAGTCTGTATGGTTCAATTTAGGCAGTTTCTGGATGGTTTCTCAGATGAAACTTTTGGGGAATGATGTATTTAGATGACTATGTTCCTTTAGGGTATGAAAAAACTCTTTAGGGGTTGATGAGCCCTAATACATCAACATATAAGTTTGGGGTTGATGTGCCCAAATATGTCTATAAGAGTTGCCTCCTAAAACATGAGGTTGTAAATATCATGTTGGGTGGAATGCTTTATCATGAGGATCCAAAGTTTCAAACTGGAAGGTGACCTGCATAAGTTACAATACAATACATCATCATAATATAATTTTTTGTGATCTAGTTGAGGGAGGCATTCCCATGCTCATATTTATAAATTTTATTTCATGTACATAGATAAGATAGTCTTCTGCAGATACAGACTGGTGATTCTTCAGATATAGAGTCATCATCCATGATTAGGATGACCATCTGTGCAGGGCCTTTGTACATTTGATGTTTTTATATCCCTAAATATATCATAGCCCAGATGGATGAAACTAGATCCAGGGTCTTCAAACTCATTCAATCTTCACCCGATGTACAAGTCAAACCATGTGAAGAGATGTTCTGAAGTCGAACATGGAAAGACATATCCTGATTACTAGCGAATGATGTGAGTTGTTAACATATGCAAGAGGAATCACTGATAATGATAATGACCCTCAAGGTGCTACAGTACAACTCATGTGGTGTGAATACATGATTTGATGTTGAACACCATGCAAAATCTTTCGATCAGAGGCCGTTGATGTCAACTCGTTGCCGGAAGTGAGAAACTTGCCATTGATGTATGCAAGCTTCAAAGAACTGAAAGGGGTGTTTCTAAGTCAACTTCTTGGATAATGAGCTGATGTCAACAAGAAGAGAATCATTGTAGGAGGGCCTTGATATATCCCACATCTACAACACGAAATGAAGCAAATGATTATGGATGTGAAAAAATGAACTAATGACACAAGGTTTAGGAATGGCGGTCATGAAAAAAATGAAGGTTGGAGGTATTCCAGTGGATGAGACATTAACTGGATGGTGTTTTCTCAACTAAATGACTTCTCTTGAACATGTCGGTGACACTGAGATGAATTGGTAGCGTTAACCCCAAAAGATGGACGGTATGAAAGACCAATGGTGAGATGACCAGTGAACGGAATAACCCAACCCAACTCAATAATGGAGATGAAGTGAAAGTGTTATGTTCAAGAGTGACTCGCTACCATAAATTCTTCAAGTTTTTTCCCTTTTTCCCTAGTCATTGCTGACCAGTATCTCTTTATTTTTTTCAAGCTTGAGGAGGATAACATATTCTTGTTATATAATTCACCCTTCGGGAAAAGCTGTTGCTATTTAATGTTTTAACGAGTCTAGTGATAGTGAAACTCGGTCTTGTCTAGATAGACAAGTTTGTCGCTATTGTTTTAATGAGTTTAATGACAAGGACAACTCGGTCCTTTTCATGTTTAGAGAGTTGAAAAGGGGTGAAAAGAAAACTCCATAAATTCTTTTTCGTAAAGTAATCCCTCAGGTCCAAAAAAGGATAAAATAATATGGGACGGATGACATTTCCAATACTTTAATGAGTTGGAAAAGACAAGCGCTCGACAATGTTTTCATGTTTAACGAGTCTGAAAAGGGTTTAAAGGGGACTCTATTTTGAGGAATGAGTGGTGTCTAGGGTAGAAACTGGTTCCGGTGATGTTGGAACTTCTTGAAACATGTTGATTTATATGAAGAGGTTGGCTAATAAGACCACTCATTGCAACTGTCCCTAAAAAATGGTAACATGACTAAGTGAAAGCATATGATCAGCAGAAGAGATGGTGGTGATGAGATGAAATCAACCAAGGCTCAAAAGGTTGATAGAATGGAAATCACAAGGGTTTGAAAATGGGTTCATTTTTATACAAGCTTGAACCATGGGGAACTATGCTTGGATTCGGTTTCATGTTTACACAAGCTTTAAAGGAACAAACTATGCTTGGCTTCAGTTTCTTTTTTACACAAGCTTAAAATGAAAAAATATGCTTGAATTGTTTTGCATGACCCCAGCATGATGAAAGGGAGAGTCTCCTATAACCAGATGGAAATCACTGTGGTGAAGCAGGATGGTTATCCAAAACCTCTTTGGCTTCGTTCAGATAGACAAACGTGAAAGGTGAATGGTGTGATAGACCAATCACATAAGCTACAGGGAAAATTATCTTTACTACTAGGTGCATGCCCCCCAAGCTTCATTACATTCACTTAAGTAGACTAGTCATGGCTATGAGGTGGGTGGAATGAAGGTTCAAGTGAAAGATTCGACTTGGAACTTGGGAGCGGGGATGATACTGTTGATGTAAATGGACCACTTAGGGATGTTGATTGACTTGGAGCTATGTCTGGACCTAGAAATGAAAGCTGGTCAATGGTGACAATTTTTCCTTCATGCGAGAAACACATCACTTGGAAGAGTGTTGAAACAATAGCTTCCATGTTATAAATATAGTCACACCCAAGAAGTAAATTGTAGTATAAAGGTCTTGGGGCTACCATCACATTCAGATAAATGGTTTTCCCTCCGAAAGTAATAGGTAACTTAGGAAGGATCCCTAACAGTCAACTGATTCCTTTGTTAAAGCCTAACAGATTCTGTGTAACAACGACAAGTAGTGGCGAACCAAGCACTTTCCAAGCAGTTGAGGAAAGGATACTCACTGATGCACCTTCATCTATAATAGTGCCAGATACAATCATTTTATAAACTTGTACTATGATTTGGAAAGGCACATAAGGAGGAAGGAGGGATCCTGCCAGTCGATTCTAATCATAGGAAGTGACTAGACTACTTGGAGGGGGTACCGAAGAAATGGGAGAATTAACCCCTTGAGTTATGAGAACTGCAGGACTTTCCTCCTATCTTGATGGAACAGGTGGATTGCCCCCAAGCTCATTAGAATATGAAATAACAAAAATAAATTGAATGGTATCATTTTAACTCTCTTAGGGAAAGGTACGATTAACTGAAGGTGAAATCGGGTCAACTTTGTATAAACTCATTAGATTCACTTTCAGAGGGAGTGGTTTCTACTGGTGATTTTTTTTGGCCAGTTGGTTCTTCATCTAGTGAAGGATTTAGGGAGAGTTTCCTGTAACCAGATGGAAGTCGCTGCGGTGAAGCAGGACAGTTATCCAACACTTTTTTGGCTTCATCCAAAAAGGGACAAAGGTGAAGGGAATGATTACTCTCACATAACGTACATGGAATTCTAAACTTTCCCTTCCGTCCATGAACTTTACTATCACTAGTTGATGGTGTGTTACCAACATGATCTCCAAAGGTTGATGACACACGATGGTGTGAACGAGAAGACCATTATTTCAAGATCCGAGGAAAGTACGAACAATTTCGATGAAAATGGTCTTCTGCACAAATTATGCATGGATATTTGGGTTTTTGAAGCTTAATGGATAGATTTTCATTAGATGTTGCATTCAAGGCAATGGTTGCTTGGTTTACCTCTTGCTGAATTGGCTTCTTCTTCTTCTCCTGCCCTTTCTTCTTCTTCTTAGCCACCTGGTTACTAGTATCAATACTTTCACCAAGCGAAGAGGAGGAAGGGGAGGAAGAAACAAATGAGGAAGAAGGTGAAGGGTCAACTTTAGGATCGACTGGAGGTTGATTTTTTCCAGTTGAGGGTGTACTCGATGGTGGAGAAATCACGACATTTTGAACCATAGAGGTTAAAAACAACCATACTAGAAGGCCAATGGTAAGTCCCGGAAGGGATAATGTAGCCACATAAGGAGCACCAATATTTCTGAAAGAAGGAAAAGGACTAGGATTCTCGTCA